>JASANB010007947.1:0-14634 GCA_030248155.1 Sabatieria punctata
CCCAACCCTTCGAATTTGGGCTCAGCAATGCCAGATGGGACGAGATCCATCATCTTTTCGGCTGATCACCTGTTACATGTATGCTTCTGCGGATAGGAAGAAAGGACTAACCATGTATCTTCAAAACATTTAACGCCGGCTTACGGTAAATATGTACGTACCTGGTCTACTAAAGTATTGGGCAGGTTGTATAGTTATGAGTTGCCGTTCGTCAGGGGTCTCCATAGGTGAAGTCACGTCCATAGGACTAAAGGTTGAGTACTACTGCTGGACGCCACAGTCCTCTCATCTGCTTCGGTGACGTTTTCTGTTCGCTGCTGAAAGATTCATGGTAACAGGGGTCTAGAGATTTGCCCCTATTCACTAGAGCGAGACACGTAGACCGTCCACCCAGTAGAAAGATTATTCAACGTCCGAGATGACGATTACTGACTGATGATGATGACTGACCCAGAGCAGCGAAATAGACCACTGGGTCTGATATCGTAGGGTCGTACATGTATAGCCCCCGCTACATGGGATCGGAGCCAAATTACCTAAGGCCATTTAAGGCAGATTTTATGCAAAATTTAGTGATTCTAAGCCAGTTTGTCAGTGGGGCCGAGGGGGTGGTTTGGCCTGTCCAGCCACGTTGTAAACATACACGTTGTAAAGTACATACAGTAAGGCATAACGCCGTTTATGGTACCGACATCGCATATAAGGTGCCGGTACCATATATGGTGGTACCCCCACGTTCGGGGCCTGTGGTGGTACCATATATGGTGACGGTACCATATAAGGTGCTGGTACCATAATAGTACCGGCACAATATATGATACCCCTACCTTCGCGTTGTTACAGGTACCAGTACCCTACATGGTACCACTCTGTTCAGATTTTGTACCATATATGGTACCGGCACCCATGGCCATGGGTAGGGGTAATTATATGGTACTACCACAGTTGCCGAACGTGGGGGCACCATATATGGTGTCGGTACCATAAACGGCGTTAAGTGCCTGACTCACATGTATGCACCACACCAATAAAACCGCATTTTAACGGTAGCGCTATTGTGGGAAGTTTTACGGTACATCTACCTTCCTACATAGTAACTGTACTAAACAAAATGAATATAATCAGCGGCAATACGAAGGATTTTAAAAAGGCGCCTGGGCAAAAGAATGAGCCTACAAAGGTGCATTAAATGACACTCTTAGGCAAACCTAAAAACATTAGAAAACTATCTTATCATTTTAGCTCATTTTCCTTACTTCCTCCGGCCGGAAAGGGGCACCACCTAGATCCACCGGGTACGCAACTGAATACAGTTAAGAAACCTTATACCAGTGTAACAGCATACACAGTTGTACTTGTTTCTAAACGTATGGCAGTGTCTGTAACATCGGCTTTGGTTTGGTAGTATCTTTGTAGTGTATTCAAGCTGAAGCTGCAACGAACCGTCAGTCTTTCGCGATTCAAAGTTCTTTTCGAACAGCGAACAATACGCCGCATGCAAATCTGAGCACAGCAACGAGAAGAGTTGTCCCGATTCAGCAGACAACAGCTCGGGGCGACTATCCACTTTCGATTACATCCACTGCCACGATAGGTTGCTTAGCACCGAGTTCTGGATTTATAAAGGTCTGGGAAGAGATTCTTGCAGCGTTGATAGAGCAGCGTCAACACGGTTTTCGAGGCAGATGCGTGTGTCATAACAAAAATAGGCGCAATTCGTTCGTAGATGATAGCGCAGTTACCTGAAAACATTGCATAAAAATGCTTTTGACAATTTATCTGGTGATTTATAGTGATATAACAATTTATAGTGATGACACGACCAATAGAAAACGCCTATCCGACCGCATATGATAAAAATACCTGGCTACCTACTATTAATATTACTATAGGTACGGCAAGCAGTTTATTTTGTGGACTCTCTCAAGTGCTTTTGGCATATTAAACAAGAGAAGAAGAGAAAAATCTGGAGGACGACTGGCGCGCGTGTCTCCTCAGTTAAACGAGCAGTACCTACCTATTAATCTAACCATGGACGAACTTTAATCCTCTCTTTGCGGTTACGACCAAGAATAAGCAAGAGAAGAAGAGAAAATCACTCATCAATCAGGAGGACGACAGGCACGCGTGCAAATTCCGCCTTTGCTGCCCGCACCAACTAAGAGGTACGGTCGAGCGCACACGGACACACACGACAGACGGTAGACTTCACCTGCCCGACAAGCTACTGCACCAAGGATGACGCCACTTATTAGGTACATCTAATTATTGATTAACAAATCCGAAAAGTCAACAATTTTTGGCCGGCGCATCATTGCTCCGAAATCATGTTGGCCTGTCATAAGTTGCTCCCGTTTTTTCAGGACAGGTTGGGAATTTCTCAACCAGTCTAGAAATTTCAGGAGGGGTTGCGAACGTTCGCAACCAGTCCTGAAATATTGGCGCAGCGCATGGTAGGCCGGCCGGCCGTTGAGTGGAGCATTCTTGCTAGTTTATTATGTTAATTGTCACTGCACGAGAAAGTGGGCCATTTTGCGGGCCATGAGGAAGCAAAGAATTGAATGAGATTGTTGAAAATTTACATGTAGATGTAGTTTTGATAGAAAAGAAAGAATTTGAAGTCCGTTTTGCCCTAGCTCTCTTTCTTCGTCTGATATAGAACCCAGTACCTTCCACAGTATGACAAAACTCAATGTTGCTAAACTTAAAATTTAGATACTGAAACATATGTAAAAATACACGCTAAATCTCATGGTGAGATCTATTTTTTTGTTTAAAATCGAAAATTCCATTTTTTCGGACTCTGAAATATTTAAAGCGAAAAAAACTCAAATTTTTGTCGTAGGAAAAGTCGTTTGAATGACTTAAAAGATGCGCCATTTTGTCCTCTTTTGAATGGTATAAAGATATCTAGGGGTTGGATGGGGTGGACGGGCCACTTTGGCCGTTTGAATGTTCAAAAATCGATCATCTATTTTACTTTTTCTCAAAATATATGCCTTAGGATTAGTTTGCTCAGGTTATATGCATAACACTAATTGCAGAATGACGCTTTCATGCCTCAGATAGTTTAAACAGGCCATTTGCTACTGTTTTCACATCTATATACATAGGTGTCTCTTCTGAGGTGCGCCATTTTGAGCATGACTTATGTGTGATACAGTAAGTGCCGACTCTTCTGTCAATTTCATACAGAACGCAAAAGTTCAATGATTATTTTACATTTCTTTTATATTTTACTTTGTATTGTTTACTCAGTCGGTTTAATAGACATATTTTGAATTTGAATTTAATCGGATCATTAGTTCCAAATATATGACTGATTGGATAAAGGTGGTTTTTATAAAAATGGTCAAGAATGCCAAATATGTAGTTTTGATTTTTTTGTCTATACCGGTTGTTCAATTTCCACTAAACCAATGTATTTGGTAGAAGACAACGAAATATATCTAATGACGATATGCACAGATTGCTCAAACCAGCTTTTCCTGAGAAATAAACGAGCAAGGTGTAGATTGTAGATAGGTTCTTTCTGACTGATAATATACCAAATAATGGTTCCAAATAATGGCACCAAATAATATGTTCTGATATAATGATATACCAAATAATAGGTGGTTTACTCAGTTTTACGGACAATATTAGCAATTTTCGTTCCTGAATTTGTAAAAAATGCGACTAACTGGCCCAAAGATTATAAGTGAGACGAGTGGCTTTCGGCTTCCGACGGCCAGTACATAGTAGAGGGAGAGGTTTAATGAGTTTGGACTTAGGCATTACAGACAACGCAACAAAACAATTCGGTCTCGGCACCAAAATGAAGAGTTTATTGCGACTGCCAAACAAACAATGACAATAGGAATGCAAAGGCTGAGTATAAATCTTTCAATTACATCTCAAAAAATTGGAGGAGGCTGGCTTTCTTGGTTTGGGCAAGCCCTCAGATTTCTTCTTTTCCCAATTTCTTCCCGAAATGGCCAGATGTTCTGTGGTGTGGTTTATTCTGCATGGTTGAATGTTCAACATATTGATCCGATCAGGCTGTTGTTTTAGAGATGAGATGTGGCTCTTTGAATGCATATGCATTTCATTTGCTAGGTAGAAAATGACAAAAATGATAAAGCCTTCAAATGGTCTAAGTATCTCGATTTCAAAGCTATCCACGGTTTAAAGCAACAGACATTGAGATACTTGATTTCCTTAGTATTTCTGACTCAAAATCTACCAAAAAAATTGCATTTTCAGTACAATACACATACACAAATATACACAACAATACACATTGTTTTGTTGAATGTGTATACACAAATTACCATACACATTTGAAGGTAAATGTGTATACACATACACATATACACATACACAAACGGAAAACCCAATACCAAACAACAGTAGTTTAAACTATCTGGGGCATGAAAACGTCATTCTGCAATTAGTGTTATGCATATAACCTGAGCAAACTAATCCTAAGGCATATATTTTGAGAAAAAGTAAAATAGATGATCGATTTTTGAACATTCAAACGGCCAAAGTGGCCCGTCCACCCCATCCAACCCCTAGATATCTTTATACCATTCAAAAGAGGACAAAATGGCGCATCTTTTAAGTCATTCAAACGACTTTTCCTACGACAAAAATTTGAGTTTTTTTCGCTTTAAATATTTCAGAGTCCGAAAAAATGGAATTTTCGATTTTAAACAAAAAAATAGATCTCACCATGAGATTTAGCGTGTATTTCTACATATGTTATAGTATCTAAATTTTAAGTTTAGCAACATTGAGTTTTGTCATACTGTGGAAGGTACTGGGTTCTATATCAGACGAAGAAAGAGAGCTAGGGAAAAACGGACTTCAAATTCGTTCTTTTCTATCAAAACTACATTTCCATGAAAATTTTCACCAATCTCATTCAATTCTTTGCTTCCTTATGGCCCGCAAAATGGCCATTTTGGCCCGCTTTCTCGTGCAGTGACAATTAAGATCCAATGCACGTAAAAAGGGCAAAACGCCTGGAAGACATGTAAAGTAGCTATGTCAGGATTTGGACCAAGTGGTGTTTTTTAGTTAGTATAAGAGTAGAAACGACCACGAGTGAGACGGTTTTTGCATATTCCTCCATACAGCAGAATTATGACATTTTTTGTGATTTTTGCTTCAAAAATCGTTTTTTGCCCATAACTTTCTAACCTGTGGCATAAATTGAACCGCGAGTACATCAAAAGATGTGTCTTTCTTTGGAGAATCTCCTGATAAAATCTCAACTCCATTGCTTTTTCTGCTTTCGAATTATTCGCGAAAAATCGGTCAAAAAGACCCCAAATTTGAGGTCATTTTTCTCGCTTGGAGGTGCCTACCTATAAGCGTCATCTGGTGGACCTAATAGAGCAACACCTGTATTATAAGAATGTAAAAAAATTATCATGGGCATTTTTGATTTGCGCGAAAAAATTGAGCTCAAAGTTTCGAAAAGTGTCAACACTTTCTATAGAGTGTATCTACGTTTTGTCACTATGCAAGCAGATATGTTATGTTTTTTGAAGCTGTTTACGGCTTGTTGCAGTGACTAAGCAACTAATCCGTGCTTTAAACTGAGCGCAGTGTTCATGGGAAAGACCGGCAGCAGGATGTAGCGGCGCTCTTAGTGTTGAGCTCATTGGGCGGATCAATTTGCTGGGACGTAAAACTATTAGTGTTCTTCAAGTATAATATAGTGGGGTTTAAATTTGACTTTTTGACTGTTTACTCTTGATATGCATAAATAGAAGGAAGCTTGCTTCACATTGTATTGCTTGTAGCCATAAAACAAATTTGATATTTCAGTATGTATTAATAAATTAAATTTGCTTTTAAGGAAATGGAGCACGACCACGTCTGTCTGTTTTCAGACAAGTATGCATCTGACGTCAACAAGTCAGCTGAATGGAAAGAGCTATCTGAATGGCACAGACTCCTACGCAAATGTACGTATACATGTATTGAATTCACAGTGATGAAGTACTATAGGTCACAACCAAAAAAATTGTAAGGGAGTGTGCAATAATTACGCAATTGCATTTTTGGCCGTTTTCGGACCCCCGCTCCCCCAGTAATGGGCGTAATAATTTGCCGACCCCTAACCCGAAGTTACGTAATGATTTTGGCTACCCTATGGTAGAGTAATGTGGAATACATATCTGTATATGTATATGTAAAAAATACATATTATGTATTATTTTTGGAATACATATATGGGGACGTGCAAAATGACGTCAGTTTTTTCCAACCCCCCCGCCCAATTTGCAAAAATTCCTGCATTCAAATGAGAAAATTTTGGGACAATAGCTCTTAGATTCTTCTAGTTATTCTTCTAAATTCTTCTAGATTTTCCCGTATTTAGAAACAGCTTGTTTTTAGAAGATTTTTCGTTATTTTTAAGAACATCAAAGAAAAAAATTCGAAAATCTACTAATTTATTACAATTCAGTGAAAAAACCCAGCTACACAGTTAATAAATATGAACTACATGTATTGAAAATAGTAAGGTATCCAAGTAAGGTAAGTGCAGTGTAGGTACATACAGTAGGTACACATTTTTTGGTGGAATTAGAAAGAAAAAACCTGTCAAAAATAAGAGAAAACAAGATATTCTTTACTAAAGGTGTCCAAATAGAGCCTTGCGCATGGTGCCTCTTTTCACGGCCTGGGCTGGAATATCACATTTCGAGTCCGCCCGGATGACATTTTGCGCTGGACGGCCTGGCCCGGTTTCGGGAGAGCTAAACTCGCCAAAAACTCTTGCAAAATCACTTGTGCGAGAACTATGTACAGTACAGTACATACAAAACAAACATTTCTAATGACGCAACAAACCTAAACAAAAAACAGATTTAAAGAAAAACTTGTTTTGGCTAAAGTAGATCCTAGATTTTAAAAAATTACCCAATCCATCCCGGGCAGGCTCCAACTGGAACAACCCAGCCAAAATTCTCTGCCGGGCGGCCTGTGCAGGGCTCTAGTGATGACCAGAATGCGTTTTAAATGCGTTTTTGAAAGTTGATTTTTCAAAATTTTCTCGCCCTTGTTGGTCAGGATCCCCCGGCCTCCTCATACTACTAAAACTGTTAATTTTGCGCTATGAATGCTTTCAAATGCGTTTTTGAAGGCTAATTTCTCAAAATTTCCCTGTAAGACAAAAGTGACATCATCATTGGCCGAACCCCCCCTCCCCTTTGTCATCGATTGTCATCATTTGGCAAACGCCCCCCTCCCCCCTAACCGATGACGTCATTTTTGCACGTCCCCTACCGGGTTTTTCCGTAAAAACGCCCATGGGCGTTTATTTAGTTTTGGCACTTTTTACAGATTCAGTTCTAATCTGAATAAACGCCCAGGGGCCTGTTTCACCAATTTACAAATCATCACAAATCATCACAAATACAAATACAAATACAAACGGATTTCTGTTTCACCAACATGCCAATTCACAAATACAAATACAAACGAAATACAAGTAGAATTTAACAAATACAAACGAAATACAAACGTTCCTGTTTCACCAAAATACAAGTGATTTACAATTCCTTCCAATTTGTGAAATTTTTTCACAAAAGTCTGAGGCTTTGTAAATTGATTCTATGTTTAGTGTTTCGGTGCGTCTTATGATGCAAATGTGACTAGGTGAATTAGAAGAGCCTAAAAAACACTCTAGTAGTATAGTACATGACACCCTAGACCCTATCTTGGACTAGTATGAGACGTCCAAGACAGGGTCTAGTGTATCATGTACTATACTACTCGTACTAGTATGAGACCAAAGCCGATTTATTTGTAAAACAGCTGTCCGGGATTGAAATTTAGTCAACAACTGGGTAATGATAGTAGATTAACGTTTAAAATCAACAACGCACTACAAAACCGACTGCCAGATACTAGTTTATGCGACTGAAATGGGCGTCGCGCGCACAATTAAACTTTTCACCTACCCGTTCTATGTAGGTCGGCTGTCGGCCAACCGGACTGACGCAATATACTACTCGTACTAGTATGAGACCAAAGCTGATTTATCTATACAATAGCTGTCCGGGATTGAAATTTAGTCAACAACTGGGTAATGATAGTAGAGTATCTCGGTCTGGAGGTTAGTCAACTACAATTGTATGTTATGGACTAGTATGAGACCGAAGCCAAATTGACCACGCTATTGTGTCCGGGACCGGTCCTAAACAGCCGACAACGAAAGTAAATAGGTTAAAATTTATTTTCAACAGTGTTCCCGACTGTCGCCCGTCTATGTACGTGCAGCCTACGTACGTACAGAATGGCGCCTCTTCTCCGTTATAAAAAAACGGGTCTGCCAACGGTTATCTTTTTCTTCCCTGCGCGCTGGCATATTTGCTGTCCGGGATCGAAATTTAGTCAGCAACTGGGTAATGATAGTAGAGTAGCTCGTTCCACCGGAGTCAACTTTTGGCAACCAGTCCTAAACGAACGTCGATTTATTATTAAACTAATTCAAATCGTACTAGTAGATTAACGTTTAAAATGATCAACGCACTGACCGAGTTACAGACGGTATGTCTGTTGTACGTACAGCCCGGTGCCTCTTCTACGTTAGAAAAAAAAAACCGAGCCGTTATCTTTTCATAAATATTTTGCATAATATAGCCTAAGCCAACGCTTTTTAGGTATCGGTGGTACCTGCCAATACCGAATTATTTACCCTGCAGCGATGACCATCGATCATGTCTGATGACAAGGATTCCAGCGAATCTGGGGCGATGATATTATCGAGCTTAACCATGCATTTCGCGCATTGTATGTTCGGCTAAAAGACACAATGGAAAACATAAAAGTATCTAGGTCGGTGATTATGGAGCTAAACTGTTCAGTTTCCTTATACTACCATTTCGACGGCCTACATTCAGTTAGCGAAAGTTAACCCTAATGTTCGAAATCGTATAAATCGAGACACCAAATTTCTTTATCGTCACACACACACACACACACTACTGTAGTTCAGTGACAACGGTGAGTGGGTTAGCCTACTCGGTGTCGTATTCCAGGGTGGAAACCCGTTTGCGTTGGAGTTGGGAAGGGAAATTTGTTAAAATTAAGAGAATGAATGAAAATATCTACCACAACTACATACTAAATCTATTTTATGCTCAGAATGAGTATTTTAAACTCATTGTTGAAGGCTAAATTTTCAATTAGGTTGAGCAAAACCGCATCCTTCTAATTTCTGTTATTGAAAAGGTTAAATTTTCACCTTGATCGGACTGAACCCTGCTTACTTAGTCTCTCTCTAAACTCTCAAAATTACTAAATCTACTGTTAACTTTATCTTTGGAACACCTTTTAAACGCTTTTTCTGAAAGGAAATTCAGTAAAATCCTCTTACCGCGGTTGGCTGGTCGGTGGACACCCAACCTCCATCAACCCCAGGATATGACATTACTATCCTATTCTAAATTCGATCGCATAGTTTCGTGAGAAACTTGCGTACTCGTCGGCCTCCCTCTGCGTTCAAGTTGTTTCCGAACAAAAAACACAACACAGTTGGTCAACTGCGTAATCGTACTGTATGTGGCCAAAACTTGTTCGCTAGTTCCTCCCACACCATAACACGTCATGCGATAGGTTGAGTCGAGTTGTATGACTTTTGTCTAAAAGTACAACATGTTATTACCACCCCTACTGTATGTACCCTCTCTCTCACCCAATTTCCGTTGTGAAGAATTGACGGGGTGTCTCCTCCATACTGGTTGTGTCACATGTGTAAGGTTCGTGGTTCGCTGGAGTGATCGAAATGTTCAAATTGTCAGTCTCATAGTTTTCGGGGTTGGGTTCAGCCACCCAGTCGTAGTTCAACAGTTTGTGATCTCGCATCTCTTTCAGGATTGTAGCGTTGGTACGGTAGTGACCATACAGATTTCTGAACTCCTCGATGCAAAAGGGAGGGGTGTACTCACCCTACACCCACCTAGGTACACCGCTGTGTTAATATACAAATTAAAGCTGGTCAACTTACAAAAGTAATTCTGTCAAACTGGAACAGCAACACTGACCAAGAGTACAATTATAGTACAATTATCCGGCGCGCAATAAGAGTTAATAGGGTCATCAATCATATCGACCTAGTTTTTGTTTATAAATGGATCGCGAAAGCTGAAAATAAACATTTTGTAACTGTTATATGCTACAGTAGTGAGCGTCGATTACCGTGGCAAAGCGAATAAAACTGGATCAACAGCGGCAAGTTGTGAAGGAATTCGAAACGGCTGTGGGCAAAGAACAGGTAATTTTAGTTTAACATGAATCATAGACCGAGCTCTATCGCCGATGCATTAGACAACCGACATCTCTGTCCATCTCTGTGGCTAGCACGTTTGATATAGAATTATTTTTAGTTTAAAATGCGTCCCCGACCGAGCTCTATCGCCGATGCATTAGACAACCGACATCTCTGTCCATCTCTGTGGCTAGCACGTTTGAGATAGAATTATTTTTAGTTTAAAATGCGTCCCCGACCGAGCTCTATCGCCGATGCATTAGACAACCGACATCTCTCTCGCGAACACGTTTGAGATAGAATTATTTTTAGTGTAAAACGCGTCCTAGACGGAGCTCTATCGCGAATGCATTAGACAACCCACATCTCTGTCGCTAACACGTTTGAGATAGAATTATTTTTAGTTTAAAACGCGTCCCCGACCGAGGTCTATCGCCGATGCATTAGACAGCCGACATCTCTGTCGCTAGCACGTTTGAGATAGAATTATTTTTAGTTTAAAATGCGTCCCGGACCGAGCTCTATCGCCGATGTATTAGACAACCTACATCTCTGTCGCAAACACGTTTGAGATAGAGTTATTTTTAGTTTAAAATGCGTCCCGGACCGAGCTCTATCGCCGATGCATTAGACAACCCACATCTCTGTCGCTAACACGTTTGAGATAGAATTATTTTTAGTTTAAAACGCGTCCCGGACCGAGCTCTATCGCCGATGCATTAGACAGCCGACATCTCTGTCGCTAGCACGTTTGAGATAGAATTATTTTTAGTTTAAAATGCGTCCGGGACTGAGCTCTATCGCCGATGCATTAAACAACCGACATCTCTGTCGCAAACACGTTTGAGATAGAGTTATTTTTAGTTTAAAACGCGTCCCGGACCGAGCTCTATCGCAAACCATATATATCCACAGTTCTCACTATTTTAGTTCGGTCTAGCTAATATAACTTCAATAATTGAGAGTAAGTCGGTTGGTCTACTCCCCATTATTCCGGTTCTACTGCTGCTTAATTAGATACCAGATAAAAATTCTACTTTTTATACTTACTATTAGTATGTAATCTAGAATAAAGATTTATGCACTTTACTGGTATCGAATCATACTGTAAGTAACGACAACAACAGTGTCAGAGACCGAGGACGGTAGGCTTTTCTGACAACCCACCCCCTCCAGTCTAGTTGTCCAATCCATAAACGTAATAATAATACAAACAGCGCGCCGGCTCAGCTCAGCAGACCCCTGCTCACCACCAACTCTAGTCTTCTAATCAACAAATACAGTATGGTTCAGTGTTGTCATGGTGTTCCCCTCTGAATGCTATGCACACCCCTCTACGCATTCGTTTTTCAATCAGTCGATGCGCTATCTCTAATGTAATGGACAGCAGCAGACTAACCTTACAATTAGAGCTCGCCCCACCTAGCAAGGGAGCGTTATGGGCGACACCTACTGAAACCGATCGAACCACCCGCCCACCTGCGCATGCTGTATATATCAGTGAGTGAGTCTAATGTAGTCATCAAATAGGAAATAGTTAGTTCAACGTACGTTGTCATTGGGTTAAGAGCGTCACCAATATTGGAACCAGTTGATGAAACAGTGTTGGTGTCCCAATAACTCAGCATCAAACGCCATAATAATAATCAGTTGTAGCCGAGAATTATATTCAGCAACGGTTTCAGACTCCGTTTGTGAGCGCGAAAGAAGCCGGCGGGTTGTTTGGAGTTGAGGAAACGACGAATCAGCTTGCGGTGTCTAACAAGACCGACGCCTCCTCTCTGTGACTAGGTAGTAACAACGAGGCTTTTTTCCTTCGCGGTTTCTGTTTCTGTAACTGACCTGACAGTGTCACCGCCGCCGCCGCTTATTTTTGATCCAGCCAGCTAGCGAGCTGGCGGAAACCGAAACGCCCCTGAATTTGAACCACCCGGGTCGTAACGCGTAGAAGTAGTGGCGCGGAATATAGTTTTGAACCAGTGTCCGACGGTGATCTTCGCTGGGCAACAGCTGACGGACGAGTACGGGTGTCGTCGTCGCAGATCCACTGTTGCCGACACCAACGCCGCTATTGTCGCCACTCATCTACAGTATAAAGGCGATAGTCGATGAACATTGACACGAATATGTAGGCTATAAGTGGATAGAGATATGGACTACAGCATGTAGGTAGTAATCAATCGACACTCAACGTGCAAGTATTTAGGCTATAGTCGATGAATAGCGATTGCAGCAGCGACTACAGTATATAAGGCATAGTCAATGGACATTGACTAAGGAGTATGTAGGCTATAAGTAGATGGATATGGACTTATATTATGGAGGTTATAGCCAATTGATATAGACTGCACGGTATGTAGGCTTATAGTCAATGGACATTGACTACAATTACTGTACGTAGGCTATAAGTGCGTGGATATGGACTACAGTAGCAGACTACAGTATGTAGGTTATAGTCAATCGACAGTGACAGCAAACAGTTAGGCTATAGTCGATGAATAGCGACCGTGGTAGTGCGGCATTCAAAACAAGTCCATTTAAGCTTCCTCAGTGAAGTTAATTGTTAGAACGCGAATAAAACCGACAAAAACTTTCGCCTTTTTCAACTTTCACCATAGGACAATAACATTTTGCGCAAACCAGTAACAGCATAACTCGGTACTGTCAAATCTAGTCTCAGACAACAGTTTTACAACTTGTTACACTGATAGGATAATAAATCGGATACACTCACCACCACCATCACCGCTGACGTAGAACAGAAATTGCCTCTCTGATTACTGTTTTTGATGCGTTGACATCGTTGTTGTTCCGGTACCGCGATTAAGATTTCACCTGTTCGATGGTCGTAGCCGAACTCCTGACCACGTAGTAAAATCTCCGAACATCCGTTGAAGCGGAACTACGTCGAGTTTCGGGCAATGAATCGACAACTCTTACTAATCCTCTTCTTCATCTATTAACCCTCCGCTCATCTTCAATGGTGACCGCCAATATTGTTGTTCAAACCTCCGATATCTTCGAACTGCACCCGCTCCGGCTATGTATTCCACGAACGCCATAATAATAATCAGTTGTAGCCGAGAATTATATTCAGCAACGGTTTCAGACTCCGTTTGTGAGCGCGAAAGAAGCCGACCGGTTGTTTGGAGTTGAGGAAACGACGAATCAGCTTGCGGTGTTTCAACAAGATCGACGCCTCCTCTTCTGTGACAGGTAGTAACAACGAGGTTTTCTCTTCGCGTTGCTGTTTCTGTCGCCGACCGCCACCGCCGCCGCTCCTATGATCCAACCAGCGAGTTGACGAAAACCGATACGCGCGAATTTGAGCCACCCGTCGTAACGCGTAGAAGTAGTGCGCAGAATATAGTTTTGAACCGGTGTCAGACGGCGATCTTCGCTGAGCAACAGTTTAAGGACGAGTACGGGTGTCGTCGTCGCAGATCCACTGTTGCCGACACCAACGCCACCGCTATTGTCGTCGCTCATCTAGGATTGTAGAGCAGCTTTTCCGAGTCACCCGGGAACAGACCGGTCTTTAGGCGAAACTGATCGGTTTTGACCGACTGATTGGAACAGTCGACTATTAAATAGTCGCGCTCCAGCTCGTAGAATACACGCTTCGCGACAGTGCCCAAGAATCGAGGATAATGTGGAAAACGCGCTCTCTGTATCGTATTAATATCCAGAGTGCAAGCCGTGCTGGGCATGAGAACTAGATAGGTGGCGTTTTTTCGTATTGTGCGCAACAGACTTCCATTTTCCGTCAGATCCTGAACAGTAAACGCGACGAACAGATTTTTATGGTGGGAATGAATGCAGAACAAATCGCGACTCTAATCGCCGCCGCCGCGGACGGTGCCGGTTTTGCCTTGGAGATCGTCGACGATCACCAACGCGCTCTCATCGGTGTCCAGTTCATTAGTGGTTGGAAGGTTGGAGTCGTTGGGTAGTTCCTGGTAGAAATAGATGGCGTAGCCATCGTCGATGGAAAAACGATCTCGAATCTCTCTGTAGGCCGGCTGCCAAACCGAGTAGTAGACGGCGATCGTTCTGAGTCTCGGTCTCTGAGGACAAACTGCACTCCAGTTTTTCAACAGATTCAGCAAAAATGTAGTTTTGCCTGAAAACGGTAGAACCGGGGTAAACGAAACTTTTGAACGAAAACTAATAGCGACCGCTTCCACTTTTTCCGATCACTAACATCGACGCCGGATACTGAAGCGTCCACGTAACCGACGTTCCGTTCATCTCCGATTCCACGAATGAAGGGAGAGCTAGTGTAACAACACTATTTATACCAGTAGTTTTATCCCAGACTCATACGGTTTTACGATCCGACACCATTTTTCTATAATCCCTAC
>JASANB010007948.1:0-57126 GCA_030248155.1 Sabatieria punctata
GAATCAACCAATTTCGCTCAAATCTTCATCCAAAAGATAGAAAAACTTCCAAATTACAATCCCTGCAAATATTAAGAGCAAACGGTCCACAAACACAAAAGTTACGCTAAAAAGTATGCCCAAAGAAACACCCTTTTTTGGCACTTTTTTTCAAATTTGGTCAAACTCCGATATATATAAGGGAACCGCATTTGCTCCCTCCCCGAATGCTACGAAAACAATTTTTAGTCTGGACCGCGGTAACAATAACTACACCGGGAAAGCGCAAACGCGCTTCCCTTAATATTCATGCGCAAAATTGCAAGTGTAGTAGCTAAACAATACCTATACAGTAACAGACTATAAACAAGGATATTATGAATTAGCTCAGACTAGCTTATTTGGGTAGCGAATAAAGTTGAAAACTTCAAACTATTTCAGCCTACTTAGCCAAAAAATTGGGTAAAATACCTTAATTCTAGCGAAAAATCGGACTTTTTGACTTAACATCTCTCAACCCCCATCATCCGCCGCTACACCCTTAAGAGCCAATGCACGTAAAAAAGGGTAAAACGCCTGGAAGACATGTAAAGTAGCTATGTCAGGGATTTGGACCAAGTGGTGTTTTTTAGTTAGTATAAGAGTAGAAACGACCACGTGCGAGACGGTTTTTGCATATTCCTCCATACAGCAGAATTATGACATTTTTTGTGATTTTTACTTCAAAAAATCGTTTTTTGCCCATAACTTTCTAACCTGTGGCATAAATTGAACCGCGAATACATCAAAAGATGTGTCTTTCTTTGTAGAATCTCCTGATAAAATCTCAACTCCATTGCTTTTTCTGCTTTCGAATTATTCGCGAAAAATCGGTCAAAAAGACCCCAAATTTGAGATCATTTTTCTCGCTTGGAGGTGCCTACCTAGAAGCGTCATCTGGTGGACCTAATAGAGCAACACCTGTGCTATAAGAATGTAAAAAAATTATCATGGGCATTTTTGATTTGCGCGAAAAAATTGAGCTCAAAGTTTCGAAAAGTGTCAACACTTTCTATAGAGTGTATTTACGTTTTGTCACTATGCAAGCAGATATGTTATGTTTTTTGAAGCTGTTTACGGCTTGTTGCAGTGACTAAGCAACTAATCCGTGCTTTAAACTGAGCGCAGTGTTCATGGAAAAGACTGGCAGCAGGATGTAGCGGCGCTCTTAGTGTTGAGCTCATTCGGCGGATCAATCTGCTGGGACGCAAAACTATTAGTGTTCTTCAAGTAGGCGTGTTCCACTTTCCTCCGTTCCACTTTCCTCCGTTCCAGTTTCCTCCTTTCCACTTTCCTCTGTTCCACTTTCCTCCGCCCATATTCCACTTTCCTCCGTTTTGAAATTTTCAGCATTATCTAACGAGTTTGGTTCCATATACTAATTGTAACTGCGTAGGGACATAGTTTAGCGAATTATAGTAGGCTTTATTGATTTGAAGTCTCACTAGCTACATCACTAGACAGCACACAAATTACATTGCATTGCATTGCAAGAACAAACAGTGTGTGACATGAGTGTTTGACAGTTGAATTACACAACTTAACAAAACAATAAACACAAAATAACAACTTAAATATGTAAAAAACCTCCGTTTTGGTCATGTTCGTCCATAGCTTGCCGTTGTATCTGTTGGTTGTGTTACAACGCCAATGCATAGTAACCCTTCCCCAATCTCTAAACAAACAACAGCTCAATCTATCAGCCCCAGACATCCTTAATTACCCATTGTCCAAACAGGTTAGTTGACATAACAATATTAGCCCTAGGCTACCGGCCAGCTCATTGATAGTTAATCCGCTCCTATTTACGCCTTCATATAAGGCTAACAAAGAGAGCCGAGAAGCAGAAAATCCTCCACTCTATTGGCAAAGATTGCGCACTCAAATAGCAGCACTAAACGTACTTGTACACACTCTTAGATCTGTTAAGCACTTATACCGTCTCATTTCTATAGACGAAAGCTGATTTGAGGCAAAATGAAACAAAACTCTCGTTATAGAATACTAAAATTTCAAAATCTGAGGAAAGTGGAATATAAGGAGGAAAGTGGAACGGAGGAAGAGGAAAGGAGGTAAACGAATGAGAAAAGTGGAATGGAGGAAACAGAAACAAACCTTCAAGTATAATATAGTGGGGTTTAAATTTGACTTTTTGACTCTTTACTCTTGATATGCATAAATAGAAGGAAGTTGCTTCACATTGTATTACTTGTAGCCATAAAACAAATTTGATATTTCAGTATGTATTAATAAATTAAATTTGTTTTTTAAGGAAATGGAGTCACGACCACGTCTGTCTGGGTTTCAGACAAATATGCAATCTGACGTCGTCGCTTCAGCTGAATGGGCAAAGCTATTCGGAATGGAATGAATACATGTATTGAATTCACAGTGATGAAGTACGATAGGTCACAACCAAGGCAAAATAGTAAGGGGTAGTGTGCAATAATTGACGCAATTCACAACGGGCAGAGAGTTGCACCAGCTAGCCACACTTTGGCGTGGTTTTGCTTAGCCAACCCATTGCTAACTAGCCAATAAACGCGAAACAGAGGCGGCCCCATGCGTCGCTGTTGCGCCATTGAATACCAGTGAGCCAACGCTAATCCGCCAGACGCTGCTGTTAATGAAAGGCACTTGATTGACGCACAGGTGCTGCTGGAGATGGCTTCCGTACGAGCGTTGCCGGTTAGTGAAAGCTTGGCCGGTCCGCGTGTCAATCAAATGTGCCGCCTGCTAGCCATTGGTCGACGCGATCTTGGATGATCCCAAGAATCGCTCGCTAAGTGTGCCTGGGTTTTGGTCTCTGCGCCCGTTGTGATTGCGTTTTTTGGCCGTTTTCGAACCCCGCTCCCCCAGTAATGGGCGTAATACGGTTTGCCGACCCCTAACCTGGGGTTACGTAATGATTTTTGCTACCCTACGGTAGAGTACTGTGGAATACAGATGCATGTCTATATGTATATGTGTAAAAAATACATATTATGTATTATTTTTTGGAATACATATATGGGGACGTGCAAAAATGACGTCACTTTTTTCCAAACCCCCCCCCCCCGAATTTGCAAAATTTCCTGCAGTCTAATCAGAGTATTTCGGGACAATAGCTCTTAGATTCTTCTAGTTATTCTTCTAAATTCTTCTAGCTTTTCCCGTATTTAGAAACAGCTCGTTTTTGTGAAGATTTTTCGTTATTTTTAAGAACATCAAAAGCAAAAAAATTCGAAAATCTACTAATTTATTTCAATTCAGTGAAAAGACCCTGTTCCCATACAGATTAATAAAATATGAACTACATGTATTGAAAAAAATAGGTAAGGTATCCAAGTAACGTAAGTGCGGAGTGGTGCATACAGTAGGTAGGCTACCTTTTTTGGTGGAATTAGAGCAAAAACCTGTCAAAAATAAGAGAAAACAAGATATTCTTTACTAAAGGTGTCCAAATAGAGCCTTGCGCATGGTGCCTCTTTTCACGGCCTGGGCTGGAATATCACATTTCGAGTCCGCCCGGATGACATTTTGCGCTGGACGGCCTGGCCCGGTTTCGGGAGAGCTAAACTCGCCGAAAAATCTTGCAAAATCACTTGTGCGAGAACTATGTACAGTACAGTACATACAAAACAAACGTTTCTAATGACGCAACAAACCTAAACAAAAAACAGACTTAAAGAAAAACTTGTTTTGGCTAAAGTAGATCCTAGATTATTAAAAATTACCCAATCCATCCCGGGCAGGCTCCAACTGGAACAACCCAGCCAAAATTCTCTGCCGGGCGGCCTGTGCAGGGCTCTAATGATGACCAGAATTCGTTTTAAGAGTCAGTTCGCGAGAACATCGACCCTTGTTCTTCTCAGCTATGTGCAAATCGAAAAATCGGCCATCGCTAAAACTTAGCTCTGGGGTCTCTAGTTTGAGGAAGTTATACCTAACGATGACTTATGCTAAACTTGAAGAGCACAGCCTCCTGCGTGTCCTTGTTCGCCAGAGGCAGGCCTCGGAAGTAGGCTCACCAGCAAGCAAAACCGGCCACTTGAGGTGTCACGTTTGACTGAGCATAACTTGCGATTCCGGCCAGCTAGAACGTTGTAATTCATGTCAATCGAATCGCCATGTCATGGGCTTTCTTTTGACATATAACACGAGCTTTTCCCTTGCTTCGTTCGGTCCCCACATCACGAAATTTGGAAAAAATCTCGAAAATTCGGCATGGTGAAATTTACTAAATTGGACTTTTCTCGAAAACAAAAAACCGAACCCCCTGGGAGATTGCTTTATTTTAAAGCCCCGCAAATTGCGCTTCTAACGGTTTATAGAAGTCGCCAAAATGTGTTTCCGTGCAAGTTAAATCGCCGCTCAAAGGTCAAGGACAACCAAAAATTGGCATATTTGGCGTTGTTTATGTATGTATGTATGTATGTATGTATGTATGTATGTATGTATGTATGTATGTATGTATGTATGTATGTATGTATGTATGTATGTATGTATGTATGTATGTATGTATGTATGTATGTATGTATGTATGTATGTAATGTTCACACTGCCTAAGATTTAGGCCATTCATTAGAAACTGTAAGTAAAGTCACAGTAGATGAAAAACACAGACAAAAGGCCAACACCAAAGCCGCGTCAGTGGCTCAGTGGGTAGCTCGCTGCCTCTGAGTCACGGCGGCCGCTGCATCCCTAGTGGTTGTAGTGGTTCATCCTCTCAGCGTGGCAAGTTTCTTGCTGCAAAGAGTTGGTCGTCGGCACAACGCTCCACCCAGGCCACCGAAAACTGGTTACAGTGAGTAGGTAAAATGGGAACCAACTGGATCTGCCGTTGCACCGAAAGCCGCTCCTAAAAGCATGCCGCGTTGGAGGGAAGATCAACGACGTCAGGAGCCGTCTGAGAAACCAGCATTACGGCCTATACCGGTTTACTCCTCCTGGGCCGGGCGGCCGCTGGGAGCTGTCAGCACCATGACGTCACCACGCCAGGCACTCTCTTAGTACCTGGCGCACAACAGCATGGCTTGAGTGGCTTGGCAGTGAAAGAAGGGCAAACGTCCGAGATGACGATATAAGGGGTAACGAAATGGACCGTGCAGGTCTGATCGTAGGGCCGTACATTGTACGACCCCCCCGCCAGATCGGATCGGATCGGATCGGCCAACACCAACAAGGTCTGAAATGTCCTAAAGATCAGTGTCAGAAGCAGGTCACCCATTTCTGTTGCGCCTCAGTTCATCCTCGATGGTTTCGAAGTTTGGATCATTTATGTATTCATTGCGGTGTACATAAGTGTAGTCATAGGTATCTTGGGGCTGTTCAGCATCAATTTGTTCACCTTCATCATCAGGTACTAACACATAGACAGAGTTGCAATGCAATCCAAACCGTGCTGAAGAAGCAATATAGTGAACAAATAGTAATTACTATTACTTTCAGTTCGCTGTCGCTTTTGTGGAGGACCTTGGCCTGGCACCCCTGCCATCACTGCGGGCTTTTCGGGAAAAGTATGACATAATTTGCTGCTCTGTAAGGTACTCATCAGGCTGGAAACGAAGTGCAGAGCTATCTGCAACATAAACGTGTATGGAGGTGGTATTAACAGCTGTGTGGTAACATTGATTCATCGGTTATAGTTGTGCATACCAGTATAATCCCGAACGTAAGGCATTTCTTTCGCCAGTGTTCCTGCATTATGCTTCATTCGCTGTGCACGACCTTCATCAAATTTTTCATCTAACCAGGACACCTGGTTCCAGCTAAACCGAATGTTCAGAGCAGATTCCCGCAGAGCCCAGCCAGATTCTAGTGGTTTACATCCAGTGGTGCATTGACTGTTGATTGCTTCTTCAGTGTCAACTTCTTTCTCAATCTGTCTATGAATGTCATTTGAACTTGTGAAAATATTCTGCTGGTACATTTGCTGTGCCACATCTTGCATTGTTTGTCTTTCTGGCAGCATATGGTGAGTTCCAGTGATAAGGTGTCTGATGAGATTGCCATAAAACTGGTATTTTCGACTACAACCAAACTTCGAAACCATCGAGGATGAACTGAAGCGCAACAGAAATGGTTTCTAATGAATGGCCTAAATCTCAGGCAGTGTGAACATTACATACATACATACATACATACATACATACATACATACATACATACATACATACATACATACATACATACATACATACATACATACATACATACATACATACATACATACATACATACATACCTATATACATACATACATACATACATACATACATACATACATACATACATAAACAACGCCAAATATGCCAATTTTTGGTTGTCCTTGACCTTTGAGCGGCGATTTAACTTGCACGGAAACACATTTTGGCGACTTCTATACACCGTTAGAAGCGCAATTTGCGGGGCTTTAAAATAAAGCAATCTCCCAGGGGGTTCGGTTTTTTGTTTTCGAGAAAAATCCAATTTAGTAAATTTCACCATGCCGAATTTTCGAGATTTTTTCCAAATTTCGTGATGTGGGGACCGAACGAAGCAAGGGAAAAGCTCGTGTTATATGTCAAAAGAAAGCCCATGACATGGCGATTCGATTGACATGAATTACAACGTTCTAGCTGGCCGGAATCGCAAGTTATGCTCAGTCAAACATGACACCTCAAGTGGCCGGATTTGCTTGCTGGTGAGCCTACTTCCGAGGCCTGCCTCTGGCGAACAAGGACACGCAGGAGGCTGTGCTCTTCAAGTTTAGCATAAGTCATCGTTAGGTATAACTTCCTCAAACTAGAGACCCCAGAGCTAAGTTTTAGCGATGGCCGATTTTTCGATTTGCACATAGCTGAGAAGAACAAGGGTCGATGTTCTCGCGAACTGACTCTTAACTTGCACGGAAACACATTTTGGCGACTTCTATACACCGTTAGAAGCGCAATTTGCGGGGCTTTAAAATAAAGCAATCTCCCAGGGGGTTCGGTTTTTTGTTTTCGAGAAAAATCCAATTTAGTAAATTTCACCATGCCGAATTTTCGAGATTTTTTCCAAATTTCGTGATGTGGGGACCGAACGAAGCAAGGGAAAAGCTCGTGTTCTATGTCAAAAGAAAGCCCATGACATGGCGATTCGATTGCCATGAATTACAAGGTTCTAGCTGGCCGGAATCGCAAGTTATGCTCAGTCAAACGTGACACCTCAAGTGGCCGGTTTTGCTTGCTGGTGAGCCTACTTCCAAGGCCTGCCTCTGGCGAACAAGGACACGCAGGAGGCTGTGCTCTTCAAGTTTAGCATAAGTCATCGTTAGGTACAACTTCCCCAAACTAGAGACCCCAGAGCTAAGTTTTAGCGATGGCCGATTTTTCGATTTGCACATAGCAGGGTCGATTCTCTCGCGAACTGACTCTTAAGTGCGTTTCTGAAAGATGATTTTTCAAAATTTTCTCGCGCTTGCTGGTCAGGATCCCAACCAGGCCTCCTCATACTACTAAAACTGTTAATTTTAAGCTATGAATGCTTTCAAATGCGTTTTTGAAGGCTAATTTCTCAAAATTCCGCTATAAGACAAAAGTGACATCATCATTGGCCGAACCCCCCTCCCCCCTAACCGATGACGTCATTTTTGCACGTCCCCTATGTATATGTATATGTTTATGTATTCCTCAGAGAATATGTTTATGTATATGTATTCTGAGGCCACTATGTATTTAAAATACATATTTGAAAATACATATTGAATTTCTGATGAAATGCTGCATTTTCAAGGCTCAGCCTGCCATCCATAGCATGAAATTACATATTCTTAGGATGCCAATGTTTGAATTTGCTCCGGTCATACATGTAACAGGGGGGATCTGGGGGGGTCTGCCCCCCACCCGACTTAGGCCAGACCCCCCAGATGGGGACCTCCCCCCGAGACGATTTCACTGACCCCCCCAGACGATTTCACCGACCCCCCCCCTCCGATTTTTCTGGCAAGTAAATTTTTGAGCAAATTTTTGCAATTTTTTACACTTACACACAAAAATTGCCAAAATCGCCTGCAAAACTGCACTTTTTAGCCAAAAAATTGCGATTTTTCTCGATTTTTGAGCGTTTTTTTGTGCCCCCCCCCTCCCCCCAATTTTTGGCCCCGGCCCCCCCCCCCGCCCGGCGCCAGACCCCCCCCCCACCCCCCCCCTCCCCCCATCGGCGGATGACCTGTTACATGTATGGCTCCAGTGGTAGAAAAACCACAGATTTGGTGTTTTAATTATTTCAAATTCAATGGATAAATGGCAGGAGAAAAATGCTCATTTCTTTTGCTAGTTGACCTAGAAGAAATTATTGGCCATTGCGGTTTCAAAAACAAAGTTGATTGCACAGGTCTCCCATACAGAAAATGACTGACTGTACGTGGAGGATTTTTAACAGAACTTAAATGTGGAAATTATTGCTAATTTGACTAAAATACTGAATCAATTTCATGCCAATCAGGTCCAAGCGTAGACCCTTTCTAATTTCAGTCACAAACAACTCTTTTAGCAGCATTTTTCAACTTGAAACCTGGCTTTGAAAAAATATGTATAGTATGTATTTTATGTACATATTTTTTGAAAAAATACATATACATATTATGCATATGTATTCGTCATCGGAAAACATATACATATATGTATATGTATATCATACATGTAACAGCTCCGGGCCGACCTGGGGGGAGGGGGGTAGGGGGGGGGGGGGGTTTCCTCAGGTGGGGGGTCGAGGGGGGGGGTTTCGCCCAGGTGGGGGGTCCCAAATTTCAAAAAGCTCCAAAACGCCTAGAAATGCGTTTTTAGCACGTTTTTCTCAGTAAGGACGCTAAAAATCGCTATTTTAAGCTGCCAAATAGCGTTTTAAAGCTAAAAACAAGCAAAAAATGACAAAAAGAGCTTCCAAAAACACCGATTTTTCTTAAATATCAGCAGTGGAAACGCCAAATTCGGTTTCCAAAGGCTTTTCAAGTGAATTTTAGGCAAAAAATTAGTGATTTCTGACCCAGTTTGTTAATACTGGAGCCACTACTAGTACTTGTATTTTTTGGTCAGGGGGAGGGGTCCCTTAACCTGTGGGGGGGGGGGGGGGGGGTGGGGGGGGGGGGGGGGGGTTTGGCCTTTCCAGCAGGGGGGGGGGTAAACCCCCCCCAAACCCCCCTAGTACATGTATGATGTATATGTTATGTATTCCATAAATTGAATATTTTGCCAACAGTACGGTAGAGTCCCTACCCCCTCCCAAAATTTCAAAATTTGGAGTTGGATCCAATCTAAACGTATTTATCAAAGTTAAATTGAGAAAATGTAAGCTGATGTCTTTAAAGCAAGACCATTTACACGTACCTGTACTGTAGATAAAAAACAATAAAAATTATGGTCACTTTGGTGGTTTTTGCTCTTTTTAAAGATGCAACTTGAAAATTTCGTTATAAAATTGCCAACCCCTCCCCCACCATAATAAGTACTGCGATTTGAATAAGTTCTAATGATTTGACGAACTGCACTCCCATACATACGATTATGTAATTTTTGCACGGCCCCTCCTACCTAACGCATACACATCTTCAGCTGCGCAAAAACTTCTTCTGTCGGGTTGTTAGCAAACAGCCTTGTGAAACAGCCTTTCATCCGATATTGTAAAATCACTGTCGGTCTCAAACTTTCGTTCCAAACTGGCCAAATTGGATCTATCAAAGTTTTTGAATGGAAGGGCTTTCGAGCCGGGCAATAGGTCCTGCTCGCCAACTGCCCAGAAATATGTAATGTACGTACCATATGCTGTTCTTTGTTGTATAAACTTTCAACCTTTCAAGTATTACTGCACCTATATGTATGTAGAAGTTCTGATCCAGCTCAGCAGTAATTAAATTATTTGCTTCACCTTGTCAAGCAAAGGAACCTGTCTGACCAGTTCTTCCAAAAAAGAAGCATTTACTGCACAATAGCAACGCACTGCATTCAATTCTTACTGAACGACTGTATTTCAGACTCTCAGACGCTCCCAGAAGCGCTATGCATGCTTTGATTAACGCGAAAATGCGAGGAAACCAATGCTCAATTTTGGCACTTTTCGAAATTTTGAGCTCAATTTTTTCGCGCAAATCAAAAATGCCCATGATAATTTTTTTACATTCTTGTAGTACAGGTGTTGCTCTATTAGGTGCACCAGATGACGTCTCTAGGTAGGCACCTCCAAGCGAGAAAAATGACCTCAAATTTGGGGTCTTTTTGACCGATTTTTCGCGAATAATTCGAGAGGGGAAAAAGCAATGCAGGTGAGATTTTATCAGGGGATTCTACAAAGAAAGACACATCTTTTGATGTATTCGCGGCTAAATTTGTACCACAGCTTAGAAGGTTATGGGCAAAAAACGATTTTTGGAGTAAAAATCACAAAAAATGTCATGACTCTGCTGTATAGAGGAATATGCAAAAACCATTTCGCACGTGGTCGTTTCTACTCTTATACTAACTAAAAAACACCACTTTGTCCAAATCCCTGACATAGCTACTTTACATGATTTTACCCTTTTTACGTGCATTGGCTCTTAAACCATCCCCCTCAGAATTTGAAAATCTATCACCCCTCAGGCGAAATGATAGCCGATGTCTGTCAACAGTAATAATGACAGTTCGTCAGAATTAGAACCTCAACCTCAAGTGGCTTTCCAGTCAGTTTCTGCTTGCACCCACAACAGACAATGCCTGTGAGACTGAACATATGCTATCGCATAGCAAACCTGGCTGAAAAGTACCTAATATCCACTCTTAGCTTGGCGGATAGTAAATTGGAGTATTTCGTTTTGTGGGAGATTAAGAGAAACAAGCTCTAAGATGAAAGGCGGTGGATGGGCGGACGGAAAATTGTACTGTAGGTATGGTTAGCCATTGAAGGATGCAGATTATAGATAATGGAAGCAGACACTCAAGCAGCACTTGCACGCTGCCAAAAAAAGTGCAGCAATAGCTAGGCGTGTGTAAGTAAATTAAGTATATTTTAAGTAAATTAAGTAAATTATTTTTGGTAAGTATAATTTACAAATTATAATTATAATTAAGTTTCCCTCTTTTCGTAGAAATATAATTAAATTATAATTTACTTACCAACTAATTTACTTGTATTAGTAAATTTCTAAAAAAATGTAAGTAAAATAATAATTATAATTTACTTAGCAACAGTACTATGAACCAAGTTTTCTGACCACCTATTTAAAGACCATGGTCTTATAACTGGAAACAAAAACCTATTTAAAGACCATGGTCTTCTAACTATGGTGGTCTTATAAGCGGTAATCTCCGGTACTGGTTGGTATTACCAAGCCTTGGTGTTTCCAAGTTGGCAATAACTATCTTGGTATTACCACCCCTTGGTCTTGCCAACTTTCGTTACGTTACCAATACGGCCTCTGGAGAGCTGATTTTTTGTTTAGGTGACAGACCCACCCTAATTTGCAGAATATTATCGATTACTTCGCAACTGCAAATAATCAGGTAGTTGGAAGAAGCTTGCAAAATAGCTTTTCTCTGAGTCGGGGTAGCTTTGGGGCCGTCCATAAACGACGTCGTTCCAGAGGGGGGAGGGGGGTCGGCCGAAATGCGACGATAAGCGACGCACCAAGAGGGGCAGGGGGTTAGCAAAAAACGACGTCGTTTTTTCGGATTTTCACGATACTTGGATTGCATTATTTTCGATTTATGCTCATTCTGTCTAACGTTTCTACATACAGAAAAGCTTCCCAGAGTGGTTGTAGGAATTTATTCCATTGATTACGGAGTATGGTAACAAGAAAACGTTACAGTACAGTGTAGTTGTACTGCCCTTTTATCGGGGGGGGGGGGGGTAAACCGAAAACGACATCGCCGCAGGGGGAGGGTGTCCCCAAGAAACAACGCAAGGCGATTTTGGGGGGGGTCCGAAAATTGGGATTTTGGAATGACGTCGTTTATTGACGGCCCCTTTCTGCAGAACCGCAGAAAGTGAATTCGTTTCAGTCGGGCAGACATCTATACTTTTGGCAGATAGTGTAACCGATTTGGTTGGGGAAAACGTTTGTTCTAAGTCTGGTGAACTCGTCAGAACTTTCGTGTGTCAAGTCCACCACCAAATATCCGCATGGAGTTTGCCTTGGTTATTTGTTATTTTGGTTTGTGTTTGATAGTGCAACGGTTATTAAAGTGTCTATGCGTTGCAGCATTCACATTCTACCATAACAACATCAACTGGCACCACCTACGTACAGTACCTGTAACCCGCAATATATGTACACATTATATATGTATATCTATAACAGTGACGTGATCGATGGATAGATTGTCAGGGCGGGAACCGTTGTAGCCCCTGCGTTCGGTCACATTGCGGGCCCATCACGCACACCAACATCCGAGCCTTCCTTTGCTGCCTTCACTACTACCCAGCCTAAACACATATTATACATATTATACAGGGTGGGTAAAAAAAACAACCCAGCAGATTTTTTGCTGTAGCAACCGCAAAACTCAACCGATTTGAATGAATCCTACTTTAAATGAAAGATAAATAAATTCTTGAACGACTGGTGTAGCTTTTATTAAGATGCGTTGCCTAGTTCCTGAGATAATTGCTTTCAAATCAAAACAGAGATTTTGGCAGTGCACTACAGAGATTAAAACAACCCAGTAGATTTTTTACTGTAGCAGCCGCAAATCTCAACCGATTTCTGTGAGTCCTATTTTATATGAAAGATAAAGATATGGAAGTTTGGTGAAGATTTTATTTAGATATGTTGCTTGGTTCCTGAGATATTTGCACTCAAAGTCAAAACAGATTTTGGCTATGAACAAGAGCGATTTTTATTTTTCTGTTGCACTTCATAATAAAACCGGTTCCTACTGCTCAGGGCTAACGTAACGTGGTTTTTCTGGTGCCACACATGCTTGGTTATTTAATTTGTAAAAGTCTTGTTGCCCCTCAGCAGTAGGAATCCGTTTTGTTGTGAAGTGCAACGGAATTGCTCTTGTTCACTGCCAAAATCTCTGTTTTGAGTTTGAAGGAAATTATCTCAGGAACTAAGCATCATGTCTTAATAGGGCTTTCACCAGTCTTTCAAGAATTTATTTATCTTTCATTTAAAGCAGGATTCATTCAAATCGGTTGAGATTTGCGGTTGCTACAGCAAAAAATCTGCTGGGTTGTTTTTTGACACACCCTGTATATGTATATCTATAACAGTGACGTGATCGATGGATAGATTGTCCGGGCTGGAACCGTTGTAGCCCCTGCGTTAGGTCACATTGCGGGCCCATCACGCACACCAACATCCAAGCCTTCCTTTGCTGCCTTCACTACTACCCAGCCTAAACACATGCTCGGTGTCAGTCTGGGCGGGTCTCAGTGGTACCGGGTTTTTCCGTATAAACGCCCCCCTGGGCGTCTAATTGGAAAGCCTTTTCGAATCGTCTATTCAGATAATAAATTATGGCTGCAAGCCGAGATAAGGTTTGGAATGGATTGCGATAAAAAACTCACTCCGCGCGTTATTTTTCGGCCGAAGCAAGCAGAGGCGGCTTTCTGCGTGTGTTTTTTGATAAAAATAGTAATATAGTGGTTAGTTAACGTGCACGGCAATCAATGGACGCTGTTCCCGGTGATCTTTAAGAAAAGGATGCATTAGAGGATGATGATAATTTTAAATACAGTTAAATACTTTGCTAAACAGTGAGTTTGAATGTGTCGGCTGTTAGTGGTTGTTATTAGGCTGCTCCTTGTTAGAACCGCTGAGTAGCGTAGAAACAAGTCGTAGGTATATTGTCTCTTGTTAGATAAACTTTCCATTCTTATTTGCGTCATATTTACGTGTTTTCCAATTAAGCGCCCATGGGCGTTTATTCAGATTAGAACTGAATCCGTGAAAAGTGCCAAAACTAACTAAACGCCCATCGGCGTTTTTACGGAAAATCCGGTAGCTGTCTCCAACACATGTGTGGTTGCTATTGTAGCTTTAGATGTTTAGCCAGTTGGCCTGGAATATCAATTATTTTGAGTGCTGATTTTACGGTAGTGAGAGGTGTAAATTGTAAGTGCTCAGTGACAGAGAGGAGTGCGTTACTAGAGCGTAACTGTCAACTGTAGCGGCCACCAGATCCATCAGCACAAAAACTTCCTGCCGAGAACTGGTGCCAAAACAGGCTCGCAGACCCTTTTAGATCTATCTACTCACTTTAAAAACTGGCACAGACACAGACAGCCAACTAGCCAGCCAGCACACGTAAATTCACCTAGAGGCTATTTTAAAGTCGGACCTATACACAGCCATCTTTCTTGACGCTCTACCAAAGTGCTAGTAAACTGATGCATTCAGATGAACGAAAGCCTCATTTCAGAACTAGGCTTCAAATCTGTTGTTTAGGTTATCTGTTAGTTAAGGTCTATTCATACCTGAGTAGAAAAATCGTCCGGCCACATTTCTGCTGACGTTTTCTAATCTACGCTCCAACACGCCGCGCCACGTCCTCCAGGCATTGTTCTATTCGGAAATTATTATGCGGCGTGTTTGTGCCTACCTACGTTTACTACAAAATGTCGGGGGCCGGGGGCGACAGAAATCTCGCCGGCGATTACTTTCTAGACAAGCATGAATAGGTGTTTACGGTGTAATGGTTTCTGTCCTTTTGGCTAGAGTTATTAGAGAAGGTCAAGTCAAAAATACAAGTTAGATCATACGTAAGCGGTCCGGACAAAGTGCAGTAAAGTAAAAAGCGGAGCAGTGCGGAAGAGAGAAGATAATAAATCAGTGACGTTCTGCCCCGACCGGCTCAAAACCAGTCTCTGCCTTTTACGTAGCACATCACAAGACTTTGCCACTCTATACAACTCAGAAGTTAGCGGTCGGTGGATACAAGATGCACCTGCTTCTCTTCTGTTTCCTCTCGGTTGTGTGGCTGTGGACGGCAGCGGCTCAGAGTTTCTTCAGCGAGTTCCACCTGAACGAAGCCGAGTCAAAGGCCAAATCGATACGACGCTACCAAAAATGTCTGCAATGGATGGAAGTGCAAAAGAAGGAGAGCTCAATTACTATCTCCGGTAATAATTCAGCCTTCTTCTACTAAATATCACTGCTCTATTATATAGTATACATTAAACAATGTTGCATGCCTCAAATCAACTGTTTTGCCTTATTTTTATTAAAATATGGTATTTTGAGCCCATTTACACTTTTCCAGACATAAAGCGTAGTCTACCTACGCTTGTAATCTCTGAAAAGAGCGTTAGTTTGAATCCAAATCCATTTCAAATTAACAGAACATGAGCTACCGTATAAAACACGCTCCAGGTCGGTCTTGGTGAAATTAAGAATAGCCGCGTTATTTTCCGCTATTGTTTTTCGTAGTAAATAAATGAAACGATGAAGAAAGCCAACATATAAAAAATGCAAAAGAACAAGCAGAATACGTATTTTAGGAAGATGACGTATTACCTTAGGAATCCAAAGAAACTTAGCTGCTCGAATTACCTAACCACTCCTTTCTCTCTCCTACTCTGCACTGCTGCCGCCGACCGAAGTGAAGAAACGAATAAAAATAATAAAAATAAGAATTGTTAGCCAGCTTACCGCTTTCCAAACACAAAATGAGTTTTTTGACTGCACGTATTATGTGAGTGCAATAATTCGTTCCTCAACCAGCTCAATTATTCTCATTGAAACCGATAAGAAAGATTTTCCTTTTTTTCTTTATTTTCTCCTCCAGCGTTGAGCGCTCCCTGCGTAAGATCGGCGGCGTAGTTTACGTCGCTTGCGGTTGTCTTATTTTCCGCGTCAACTAAAAATCTCTCCAACTGTGCTTTCCGGCAATCCAAAATCTTCAGAATCGATATTTTACTGGTTTTGCGAAGCCACATTTTGTCGTGTTTTTGAAATAGCTACTACCGGCTGCTACATGTAACTGGGGGTCTGCCCAGTGTGGTGCATTTTGAAAATTTGAAACTAGGTAAAGTAATACTAGGTAAGGTTGTCACCTAAAAAACTAGGTAAAGTAATACTAGGTAAAGTTCTCAGCTAAGAAACTAGGTAAAGTAATACTAGGTAAAGCCCAGAAAAACTAGGTAATACTAGGTAAACCTAAAACGCTAGAAATCAAGTCAAAATATTATTTTTGGTTCAATAGAACAATGATGAAGTTAGTGGAGTTAAAGTTTACGAAATTTCACACATTTCAAGTAAATATTTGTATTTTATTGATCAAATATGTCAGAAATTCATTCTCTGGGTCACTGTAATTGTGGGAAAGCCGGAAATTTGAAGGTTTGCTGACTGAAAAAGCCACGTAAAACTGAAAATATCAAACTAGGTAAACTTGTTCTACCTAGAAGTACCTAGTTATGTGGATTTAAAACTAGGTAAAGTAAAACTAGGTAAAATAGAGTAACCAGCAACTAGGTGAAGTAAATCTATGTACTTTTCCCGAATATTAACTAGGTAATACTAGGTATACCTAGTTACCTAGTTACCTAGATAAAAAGTGCACCACACTGGGTCTGCCCCCACCCAACTTAGGCCAGACCCCCGGATAAGGACCCCCCCCCCCGAGACAATTTTCCCGACCCCCCTCGAAATTTTCTGGCAAGCAATTTTTCGAGCAAATTTTTGCGATTTTTCCCAATTTCAGACACAAAAATTGCCTGAATCCCCTGCAAAACAGCACTTTTTGGCTTTTTTGCATTTTTAGCGATTTTTTCGATTTTTGAGCGTTTTTAGTGCCCAACCCTCCTCCCAAAATTTGGACTCAGACCCCAAACCCACCTCCCCCTTTGGCGCATGACCTGTTGCATGTATGACTACGGGAGAGTGCTGGATTGTGTTCCCGGGTACATCAACCAGCACTTAGCATTTTCCGCAACAAAGGGGCCGTTCATAAACGACGTCGTTCCAAAATCCCGATTTTTCGGACACACCTCCCCCCAAAACCGCCTTGCGTCAGTTTCTTAGGTCTCCCTCCCCTAAGGCGACGTTGTGTTCGGTTTACCCTCATAAAAGTGCAGCACATACGGTACTGTCCTGTTTTCTTGTTACCTACTGCGCAATCAATAGAATAAATCCCGATAAACCACTCTGGGAAGCTTTTCTGTAAGTTTTGCCACAATATGCTTAGTTGAAAATAACGCAATCAAAGTACCCTAAAATTCCGAAAAGAGCGACGTCGTTTTAATGCTAACCCCCTCCCCTCCTGGTGTGTCGTCTATCGTCGCATTTCAACCGACCCCCCTCCTCCCCCTCTGGAACGACGTCGTTTATGGACGGCCCCAAAGATGTGATCCTAAAGTAGCTGGCACTTAGCCAAATTACCTTAAACTACTTGTTTTGCTATTTATGGTTTTTTACCCTTAGGAAAAAAGGTTTTCTTCTGAAAATATACGAAAAAAACAGCGAAGAAAAACACACATCCCTGCTTTCTACCATTTGTCTCAGAGAGCATGCACATCATTCATTATAAGTCTGCTGTGCCTTTGGTTCGTGCTATCGTTACGCATTAACCATTACACAATATGAAAATTATGCATTCTTTTTCTGGTAAATTACGCATACGCATTACCCGTGCGAAATCTGAATGCATTACGCATACGCATATGCATTCAAAACTTCCGATATTAAACAACTATACAACAGCCTGAATGTTTGCACCAAGCATGCACGATGTTTACCCAGTTAAGTTGTTTATAAATTTTGAACATTTGAGCAAAATCGATAAAGAACTGTACTAGCACGAAAGCTCTGAGTTAAGCTTAAATATTGATAGGACCTTATAAATCTAAACTGTACAGGCAACATAAAGCACACATCACGCTTTTAACAGTGCTGACCTTATATCTGCCTAAACTATTTAGACCTCCAGCTGTCCGCTAAAAAAGATTCGCGCCAGAGTTTCGGTGTAAGAGAAACTAAAGCTACAAAGACCAGGATCAACCTGTGGAAAGACGGAAAGATCCCAGTGCAACTGGATCGATCAATTACGCAAAGCCGCACTATGAGAAGAAAACTGGCTTGCGCCTTCCTCAGCTTCAAAGCTTATTCCTGTCTGGACTTTATAGAGAAAGAACCAGTCCACTCAGATTACCTTTTCATTACTACCAAATCATTGTATGTTGGCGCTGTTGTAACTCATTTTCGGCAACAGATGTCAGTTTCAGTGCCAGTTGCCATTCCAACGCAGTGGGACGGTCTGGCGGTCGTCAGGAGGTGAACCTGGGTCTGAAGAAAGAGAACGACTGTTGGAGCCACGGCACCATAGTGCACGAGTTGATGCACGTGGTTGGCTTCTTCCACGAGCACCAGCGGACTGACAGAGACCAGCATGTGGTCATCTTCTGGAAGAACATCCCTCGCTCATTGTACCTCGACTTCAACACCACTGCCGACCTCAACTACGAGTACCACATGATTGGTGAATATGACTACAGCAGCATAACTCACTACCCTCAGTACCTTTCGAACGAGAGACGCCCTGAGGACCTTGTGCTGATGCCCAAACTTAAAGGAGACTACATGGAACTGGAGAAAGCTCGCAGGGTGATGGGTCAGCGCAAAGGTCTGAGTGAGATGGACAAAGAGAAACTGAACCTCCTCTACTCCTGTCCCATTGATCCACCCAAGCCTAGAGGTGCAGTGCATAGCAGAAACTGGAACAACTATATATAGAGTTTTCTGCTGCAGGGTGTGATCGGTTTACAGTTGAAAACGCGAGAGTCAGTTTCCATCCTAACAGGAACCCGGTGCCGGTGGGTGGGGTGGCGCGTGTCAGATGCAGAGGGAAGACAGAAATGACTGGCAACTCACGAGTCTACTGCACCTTTGACATTGAATGGAGTGCAAAGCCTGTCTGCAAACAAGAAGGTACGTAACTCTACTGATTATGTCTAGCTCATTATCCAACCAGACCAGACGTAAGAACCACCCTCTACTCATTATGTCAACCTCATTATTCAACCGAACTTGGCCAAGGGTCCAGCTCCTCCAACCATATATTGATATGAAAAATCGATGTTATCAACCCTTTTTGCAATATCGTTAATGCGATATTTGCCATCTATATATCGATATTTCAAAACGAGAAGAATCCGTTGTATCCAGCATTTTTTGCCATAAAACTTCATTAAATCTTGTCTACCTACCATACATGTATTAGGGGGTTTGGGGGGACCCCTTGGTGAAAACGCCAAACCGCCTCACCCCCACCCCCGAGACAGGTTAAGGGACCCCGACCCAAAAATACAAGTACTAATACATGTAGTGGCTCCACAGTAGTTCTAACAAACTGGCTCAGAAATCACTAATGTTTAGCGTAAAATTCGCTTGCAAAGCCTTTGAAAACCCAATTTGGCGTTTCTACTGTTGAAAGTTAAGAGAAATCGGTAAGCCCGTTTTGTTATTTTTTGCTTGTTTTTAGCTCTAATACGCTATTTGGCAGCTTAAAATACCGATTTTTAGCATCCATACTGAAAAAAACGTGCTGAAAACGTATTTCCTTCCATACGTTTTGGAGCTTTTTGTAATTAAGGGTCCGCATAATTTTAATTATATCGTTTAGAAATTTTCTAATACAAGTAAAGTGTTTGGTAAATTATTATATTATATTATAGTGACTTATATTATTATATATTATGAATTATAATTATATTAAAGTAAGTAAATTTATTTAAATATAATTAATATAAAATTTACTTACCAAATGCCCAGAGAAACATAATTAAAATGAAATTTACTTACCATAACTGAGAGTAATTAAATTTAATTGTAATTTAGTTACCACATTTAATTAAATTAAGTACAATAAGTATATTTAGAATAGGCGTGATTTTGGTGGCTAACACCTTCAGCTTTGCTTCCAACTAAGCAAGGATGCTATAACAGTTATCTAGAATGAAAACCAACTCTCAGTGTCACAGGTTAAGTAAATATCAGATATGGACAAAGGGGGCTGAGAGTGTTTGTTTACCCGCCTCAGGTTCTGACCTACCACCTCTCATGGCACCGCTACCCTCTTCAGGATTTTTGGCAGAATATTATGATAAAAGTATGCCTAGGTAAGGAAAATATTTTGATAAAAGTATGCCTGATAAAGTATGAATTAATTCAGACTAGCTTATTTAAACCTATTTAATCGAAAAATATGCCTATAAACCCTGAAAAAGCTTTCTAGCGAAAAATCGGACTCTTTGGCTTTCCATTCTCTCAACCCCCATCAGCCGCCGCTACCCCTTCAACCAGCTCCCTCACAATTTGAAAATTTATCACTCCTCAGCCGAAATGATAACCCTTATCTGTCAACAGAAATAGTGCCACTTCTTCAGTCAGACTTTCACTCTAGCTCAGAGGATAAATTGGAGTAGTTTGTTTTGTGGCAGATTAAGAGAAACAAGCGCAAAGCCGAAGGGCGGTGGGTGCAAAATTGTTCTGTAAGTACTACTGTTGCTAAGTAAATTTATTTGAAATATAATTTAATTATAATTTACTTACCGAACAATGTACTTGCATTGGTAAATCTAAAAATATCAATTAAAATTATAGCTATTATTTACTTAAGGCAGAGATTCACTTTTAACATAATTAATATTATAATTCACTTACCAAATAATTTACTTGTATTAGTATATTTCTAAACGATATAATTAATATTATAGGGATGCATAACTACAAAAAGCTCCAAAACGCCTGGAAGGAAATGCCTTTTAGCACGTTTTATCAGTAAGGAGGCTAAAAATAGCTATTTCAAGCTGCCAAATAGAGTTTTCGAGCTAAAAACAAGGAACAAGTAAGGAAAAGGGTTTCTGAAAAACACCGATATCTATTGTGTCACCCGTGGAAGCACCAAATTCGGTTTCGAAAGGCTTTTCATGCAAATTTAGGCTAAAAATTAGTGATTTCTGAGCCAATTTGTTAATATTTGGAGCCGCTACTTATTTGTGTTTTTGGGTCGGGGTAGAGTAGGGGTGAAGTGGGTTCGGCCTTTCTAGCCAGGGGTGACCCGCCAAAACCCCATCGTACATGTATGATAAACGGTGTTGTTAAGTTCCTGTCTGTATATTTTTCAAATCTATTTAGGAATAAATCAAAACGCGAAAAGATGGTCGTGTAAAGTCAATTTTGCTTGGCTACTTTTATGTCTTAGAACAAAAAACTGTTTTCGGTTTTTCCCATGTTTACCAGGCTTACCGAATTGTTTACCGAATACACACTGAGTTTTATGGAGAAATTCAGTACTTTGCGCATACTTACTGAGTTTAAGAAACCCTGATCTACTTGATGAATAGATATTGAATTTAAGAAAATTGAGCTATGCAAAACACTGTGGCCTATTTGCTCTGCAGATAAGTCTGGTCTGATGCAGTCAGAAAGATAGGTTGCAGAGAGATCGTTGTGCTACAACAAACACCAGTGCTGTGAGCGGTGGAAGGACAAGTACTCCTGCTCCAACCCAGACAGCTTCATGCGAGAGCAGTGCCAGGCAACGTGTGGTGTCTGCAGGGGTGCAGTGAGCAGGGAGCACTCTGGTTGGTTCTCTCTCTGCAGTCTGTCTTCTCATCTGACCAGTTGCAGGTTGTCAGGACTACTTCTCCAACTGCAACAGACTGGCCACAGAAGGCAAGTGCACTCAGAGTGCTGATTGGATGGCTGAGAACTGCAGAAACGCCTGCAACCTCTGCAACAGACCCAAGTGCCCCTCAGGTAAACCCTCACCCTTACATCTCTGTCTTTCTCTCACAATCAGGCCATATTCGGCTGTCAGCCTTAGACAGGCACATTTACAGACATGCCTACATCTAGCTAGCCAGCAGGTGATTCATGGGGGATGGGTCTAGGGTCCGGTCTGACCTGGGGAACTGACCGTTAATCCGGGAAAAATTATATTTGTATCACAATCGAAATTATGGACTCAAAATGGCTAAAAGACACTAATTTGCGTCAAATAGACTCGGGAAAGGCTGTAAAATAATGAAAACTTGCCAAAATTTGCCCAAAGATTGCATCCTAGAAACATTGAGCAAGATGTCTGAAGTTTCTGACGGTCTGAAAGATTTGTTGTTAGCTTAGCAATCAGTAAAATGAGCAGGCCTTTGTACAATAAAGGAAGAAATTATTCAAGTGTGTGAAAAAATTAGAACATTTATTATAACTTATACTGATGCGTCTCTAGGGTTACTTTTATAATTGGAAAACAGGCCCTCCGGAGCGTGTCTATTCTGATGCAGTGATCATTTGACTCGCCAGGCGACGGGCTTTCAAATGATATATGACACGACCGTTTTGGACCATTTTTTGAAATTTTGCCAAAACATAATCAATAATCGATATTTATCGACAGAATTCGTTAATTTATAATTAATTATGATCATTAAACACATTAATTTCTGTTTGGGATCGGTTCCTGATTTACCCAGCTACATTTGATCCACAATTTTCTTAGAGCAGTTTGCCTTTTTGTTTCATCATACCAAATTTGGATTTTCCAGGCTTAAAATTAACAGAAATTACGAGTTTTAGTAGTTTTAAAGTGGTCTGGTTCAGCTTCTGTGAAAATTCTAAAAATTTAGCCTTCAAAAACGGATTTGAAAGGCATTGAGCACAAAATAGACAGTTCTGGTACATAATTTAGTTTAGTTTCGGTTTTTTTTGACAGACTTTCTCTTCCTACCTCCACCGCAAAGGGGGTGTAGGGTGGGTACACCCCTCTGGATACGCCACTGGAAAGGTGGAAAATAAAAAAAAATTCGCCGTTATTTGCTACAGTATGTATGTCCTTAAGAGTCCTGCTAGAGGAGTCAATCGGGACAGAAACAACACTCTGCTTGTGTTCAGGTCTTTCCGATGCAGCTCTAGTATTACAACTGTACTGCATAAGTTTGCACAATCCTATAATTGAATAATTTTTGGAAATGTAAGAGACACTGCAGAAAACTACGATTTTGAAGTAAAAATCGAGTTTCCGTGAATTTTAAAGTTCCCCAATTTTAGTGTCCCTTAAGCCAGAGGGCTGTCGTCTAAATATGTTATGACCAAATGTCCACCCCATCATTCCTGCACCTATCTAAGCGATAGCGCCGTAATTACGCGGGAAATTTGAATTTACATAGACCACTATTACCTATTTTCACTTTTCCGTTTAGAAAAAATTGTTCCGTTGGAATTTTCGTACCAAACTTTCAGAATATTTAGCCAACATTTTGTTAATTTTTGCTGAAAATTTGAGCAAAATCGGTAAAGAAGTGACTGAGAACGAAACGTTTGAGTGAGGGCCGAAAAAGCAATGGGACATATTTTTTATCTATAATGTATAATATTGACACCTTCTCAGTACTGAATTTATTCGTTTCTCTTTTTACTAACAGATTATTCCTTCTATCTTCACCAAAATAGGAGTGCACCCACCTACATTACACCTTGGATACACTAATGGGTCGAAAAATGGCCAAAAATCGATGACGTCATTTTCAGGGGCCCTAAAATAGAGGGTGCCATTTTTGTGACACCCTGTATCAGGGATATGAGGTGCGTTTTTTTCGTTGTTTTTTTTCCGAAGAAAACCGGTTTATTCCTAAGGATCGGAAAAAACATAAATCGTGGGAAAAAACTCGAGCTAAAAGTAGCTAATTTATGTCATTTTTTCGTTAAAAATGGACTGTTGCGATGTATAACAGGCCATACTGACTCAAAACTGTTAGAAAAACAACAGAAAAGACCCAATTTGGCATGATAAAACAAAAATGCGAACTGCAGTAAGAAAATTTGCATATAGCATTTACTGATGTGGCCTGTCAGGCACTGTTTCATGCCTGTTTCGTGATTTTTTATATATGTAAGACGGGTTTGTCTGCTGGTCTGAAAAGACTGAGGAAGGCGCATGAAAGCGTTAGAATCGTAAAACCAGGCTAGCATACCCAGAACTTAAGCTTGAGTTTTTTCCGCGATTTTGGGAAAAAACTAAAAAAAAACTGAAAAAAAACAGGGCGAGGTTTTTTTTTTCGGAAAAAGTATTCATCGCTATACTAAAACTATACCTGTACTAAAATAATAATCACGTTGTGTTAAATAAGAAGGCTAAAAAATCACTATTTAGGCTGTTAAAGCGCTTAAGAGCTAAAAACAATATTAATGACAGAAAGCTTTAAAAAACAGCGATGTCAGCGGAGGAAACACCAAATTAGGTTACCAATGGCCATTTAAAGTGATTTCTGAGCCAGTTTTCGCGGCTAAATGAAGCAAATCCATGATTTTTAGCTACCACTTTTTTCTCATTTTATATTTGTTTCTAGCTCTTAAACGCTATTCGACTGCTTAAAATTAGGAATTTTAGCCGTTTATTTAATAAAGGTGCCACGCCAACAGCCTAAACTGCCCGTCCCCAGCCCTAGGACCTTTTATGGATAGTTTACTATATTCAGTCAATTTTAGTAATAATGTGCGTTTTGAATTTTTATTCACATACGGTAATTGCACTCTGACCAATGGAATGGGTGCAATGCTAAATACCAAGAAATAACTGTTTAACTCCATTTACAGTCAGTCTTCTACCAACCCTCCATTCTCTTTCTTTCAGCTGTTCCCTTTGGCTTTCTGATCAGTGGTGGCTATGATGATGAAGCAGAGAGATCGATGGAAGTGTATTACCCAGACAATCCAGACAAAAACTCTCTGCTCAACGTTCAACTGCCTCAGACCAGACGATGGCACACTTCTGAGTTCTTGAATGGAACTGTCTACATCATTGGAGGATACGATGGAAGCAGAGTAGTGAAGAGTGTGCTCACCTTTGACCCCTCAACCAACCGACTCTCCAGTGCTCCTCACATGCAACTACGTCGAATGGATCCTGCCAGCACCGTTCTGGGTGGAATGATCTATACGTGTGGTGGAGAAGAAGAAATTGGAAGTGAGAAAGATCTGTCATCGTGTGAGCGATTCTACCAAAACAACTGGCACTCAATTGCCTCGATGGCAACTCAGAGAGAAGAACTGGCATTGGTGGCAGTTGAGGGACAGATCTACGCCATCGGAGGGCATAATAATGGAGGATGGCTGAGTAGAGTGGAGAGCTACTCTCCAACGTCAAATTCTTGGACAGCCGTCGCTTCCATGCAGACAAAACGAGTTGCTCACTCAGCCACAGTGCTTAACGGCCACGTCTTTGTGTGTGGTGGAGGAGTTCTCTCCTCGTGTGAGCGCTACGACCCAGTCAGCAACACTTGGACTCAAATTCCATCAATGAATAAGAGCAGACAGTACTTCAGTTTGTTATCGGACGGGACTCGACTGTTTGCTGTTGGTGGAATTGGACACAAAGATGCAGATAAAACAGTGGAGGTGTTGGATCCAAAAACAAATAGATGGACTCTACTCAAACAACAACTCCTACATAAAAGAGATGGTAGTTCGGCTGTGGTCATCAGTCTGTGAGTTTGTGTAGAGAGACTGATCTGCTGCATAAAACTAATTAATAAACTCTGTGAGAAGGCTACCAATTGCTGCCGAGGCTCCGATTTCTGAAAATATTCCTACAGCAACACATAGATTGCTTTCAGCACAGCTCATAATAACTATCCGTCGATGCTGTGTATATCACATTGTTTTGTGGAAAATTTTACTGATTTGTGGAACGGTTTTCTCTGTCTTACTTAATTGAAAATATATAAAATAGTACAAAAACTCCCTAAGATAAAAACGGGCATAGAATAATGTAAAATATTGTTGTATTTGCTAAAAAAATCGGCAAATATGAAAATACCATTAAAAATTGATCTAGTCTGTCTTTGCTAGTAGGGACAAATGTTTAGGCCAGAAAAGGTCCATCAATCATGCAGTTCAAACCACACACAGAGATCCTTTTTTCCTGCAAATAGAGTGTCTACACACACAGAGAGATTTATTACTGACTATATCTCTAAATTCGTTCATTCTCATCATAGATGTAACAGGCCGGCCTGGGGCCACATAGGCCAAGCCAAACCCCTGGATGGAGACCACGCGAGAAGATTTTTATGGTAAGTAATTTTTTTGAGCAAAATTTTGCAAATCGTAAATTTTGTAAAACAGCAATTTTTAGCTGTATTTGAGCCAAAATTAGCGATTTTTGACGATTTTTAGCCGAGAAATTGCGATTTTTAGCGTTTTTTGCGTTTTTAGTGCCCAACCCCTCCCAAAATTTGGGCTCAGACCCCCGGCCGGTGCCAAACTCCCCCAACTCCCCCTTCGGCGGATGACCTGTTACATATATGGTATCCAGAATTTCTCAAGGCGGGTGAAAATTTTTGAAAGTGCCTGGGCCGTTGTAATACCACGGTAAGAAAATTTAGCAAAATTAACCTTCAAAAACGCACTTCAAAAACGACATTCTGAGCATAAAATAGACAGTTTTACTCGTACATGTAAATGTAACAGGTCCTCCGCCGAAGTGGGAGGGGGTTGGGCACTAAAAAACGCTCAAAAATCGAAAAAATCGCAATTTTTGGGCCAAAAATCGTCAAAAGTCGCTCATTTGGGCTGAAATATAGTGTTTCCGAGTAAATTTATTTTGAAATTAAATAACTATTAAATTGCTTGCTCAGCCGTCAGAAGAAAATAACTTGCTATTAATTTGCTTGGTGCCCAAATTCTTAAATTTAATTTGATACGAATTTGTTATTTGCTATGAATTAAATATATATTTGCTAAAATCAATACAAAATTCCTGAGAAAATAGCTCAAAACCTGGGTCGTGTCAGTCCAAAATGAGTTGACCTTTCTTCAGATGGCAACAAATGGTCTACAAATTAGCATTTAATGAGTTGATATCTTTGCTATAGGCATGAACAAGGATATCTTTGGACTGAACTTGTTGTTTTGTAGCTCGACTTTGGTTAGTGAAGCTGCCAAACTAAGCAAATTTATATCAAATTCATATCCAATTTATATCAAATTTCTAGGCCAGTTTTACGAAATTTAATATAATTTTAATTTGTTTGACAGTCATCGCAAGAAATTTTATTTGTTATTAAATTGCTATTTACTTGGTGATTTTAGCCACAACAATTTAATTTTGTTATTTAATTTTAATTTGATCGGAAACACTACTGAAATACAGCTAAAAATGCTGTTTTGCTGGCGATTTTGGCAATTTTTGTGCTTTCTAGGGTCGGAAAAATAGTCTTGGGGGGTCCCATCCGGGGTGGGGTCTGGCCTAAGTCGGGAGGGGGCAGACCACCCAGACCCCCCTGTTACATGTATGGTTTTAGTACATAATTCATGTGATTCTCTTTCTTTTGACCGACTTTTTCTTCCCACCTCCAATGCAAAGTGGGTCTACACCACCTACACCCTTGGATGCGCCACTGGGGGAGGTATGGGTTCTTTCGGTCCGGAGACGGCACAGGGGTTCACCCAGGGAGGGATAAGAGCTAAAAACAAACAAGAAATGAAAAAACCTGTTTCTTTAACAGAAATGCAGTTTTAACGATTTTTGGGAGATAGAGTGCTCCCACGGAATTCGATTCGGGCTCCATCCTTCGTACTAGGCTAGCTTAAAAAACTTTATTACAATGCACTGTCTGTATCTCACAAATAGCAGTATTAACTGGGGATGGCAAAGAACGTTCGCGCGGCCGGAAGAGAAAATACAAAAACACGGCCAAAAAGTGGTCCGAAACGGTTTTTGCAACTTCAAGCGCAATTTTTTGTGTTCCGTTATTGATAGGAGGAAGTGATGCATCTATATGAAACACGATGTTAAGCTATCGAATAAGATGACTTTGGAACATAATTCGGCCGTTAAAGGCATTTTCCTCTCGAAAACTGAATTGGTCGTTTTTCAATGTTCATTTTCTGCTAAAAGGAGACTTGATACAAATTTTGTTCAATGGGATGTAAAATCAGCGCAACTCGTTACCTCTATAGCCGCTTTTTTTTCTTTCAGCACTTTGGCATGGTCCCCACAAATTTGATTCTTTCTTAATTACTGGAAATTGGCATTTTCGTAGATTTTTCGGTGTTTCTGCTTCTTCTGAAAAAGAAACGACGAATTCAGCGCACGATGTTCAATGTGTGTCACAGCGGCCCCGGAATCCGTGAGAGTAGACCAATTTCCTCAGAGAATTTCAATTTGTAGTCTTAGTTTCTATGGTTTTTTTTCGTAAAAAACGCCCATGGGCGTTTATTTAGTTTTGGCACTTTTCACAGATTCTCTTCTAATCTGAATAAACCCCCTGGGGCGGCTGTTTGGAAAGTACTGTACATGTGCGTTTATTTGGAATTGGCAACTGGTTTCTGGCTGAGCGCGGTCTGTCTGTGAGTTGATTTTTTGCACTCATTCTTCAACAACAACTGATAATATCGTCTTTCATTACTGAAACTCATGCTTCTAGCCCCAATTTATGAGGTTTTAACCCATTTTTAATCATATTTTTTATCTTTTCCTGGACAAAATGTTTTATCTTAATAAACGCCCATGTGACTGAAAACATGATAAATCGCTGAAAATGTCAATTTGGCTGTTTCTAAAAGTAGTCAAAGTACGTAGTCAAACCAGTGCTACTGTTGTTTAATACCGGATTTTTCCAATGTGTATGCGTATGCGTATGCGTATGCGTATGCGTATACGCATTCCAATTACAAATGCGTATGAGTTTGCGTATGCGCATTGCAAAAACTAATGCGTATTTTGCGTATTGCGTATGCGTAATACGTAATCTCAGAAACAGTCAGAAATTTCATTTAACAGCTCTTTTGGCTCTACAGTATGCTGTTTAGGTATCCAACTTTATAATCAGGTTTTTTGAGACATACTTGTGGCTTGATGATAAATTCGTGACCTCAAAAATTGCAGAATAGTATATGCAGCATACCTACATGTAACAGGAGGGTCTCGGGGTCTGCCCCCATCGTCTGAGAACCCCTCTTCGACACGATTTTTCCGACCTCCTCCGATTTTCTGGTGAGTAATTTTTTAAACAAACGTTTGCGATGCTTGCAATTTCAGACACAAAAATTGCACTTTTTAGCTGTATTTCAGACCAAATTAGCCATTTCTAGCTTAAAAATTGCCATTTTTGGGATTTCTAAGCGTTTTTAGTGCCCAATTCCCCTCCCAAAATTCTGGCTCACGCCCCGCGGCCGGCGCCAGACCCCCAACCCCCTCCCTCCTTCGGTTACACATGCATGATGTACAGTACGTATGTTTTCGACAGGCAAGCAATATGCGCTTTCAGAAACAAGGAACCAGGCTTTGTAAGAACAAAAAGTTTGTTTGAATGTTCATTTCAAGAAGAAGTCTGATAATAGCATTCAACCATAATAAACATACAATGGAAACACAAACAGATAGCCTGAGCACAACTGATGTCACCCAAACCAAAACTGTTGAAATAGAAACTCTAAATCAAGGATTTGTCGCAGGTTTCCTTTTATCTCTAAACTTAGCATCTTTTTTAAATACAAGCAAGCACGACTTTGTACTGGTACCCTCACCTCACACCACACTAAAAACATGATGTATGACCATTTGGTAGTAAATTGAACTACTCTTTTGCAAGAAATCGAAAAGGTAGCTAATTTTCAGACCCTATACGCATTACGCTAAAATATTCAAACTTTTGGCAGAATGCGAAATAATATTGCGTAAAGAAATTCTAATGCGTATCCCTTACTAGCAGAAGCTACTCCATTTGGAGTAGTACCCCACATTGAATCACGCTTTGCGTGCGGCTGGTTTTAGCATAAATGTGATTGGAAAATAAAAGAGCAAAAAAAAGTGATTGGTCAGTCACGCTTTTTTGTCAGACAATGCACCGTGCTCCATACAACGCGTGATTGGCCAGTCTAGACCTATTTCCTCAGACACTTTCAATTTGTAGTCTTAGTTTATAGTTAAAAATTTTCGGGAAAATAATTTGTAGTCTTAGTTTGTAGTTGTCAAATTCAGGTTCCAAAAATATGTAGTTTTAGTTTGTAGTCAATTTGTAGTCAGGTTACCAAACGTCAGAAATTCGATATTACTGCAAATTTTTGCCAATTGAACAATCAGTCATAGAAATGCTTTGCAAAAATAATAACGGGAAGCATGTTAGCTGTTTTTCTGTAAAGATTCGTCGTTTCTAATCCATATTTCTGGAAACAAACAGACAGAATTCAATGTTTAACAGAATTCCAATGCTGAACATTTGGCATTTTTTAGAAATAGAATGAGATATTTTTTAAAAACTAAGACAAGAAAAAAACATGAAGGAATGTGCAAAAGTCAATCATGTGGTCGCCTTTCTTTGAAAATTTATAGGGGTGAAAAAGCGGGAAAATTTGAAAAACGATCTTTCTAACACTTTACATAAAGAATAGTTTCGTTCTTGGTATTTGGTAAGCTTTTCATAAGCTAAAGGCAGCTCAAAGGCCGATTGGGGACTCAATTAATGTAAAATTACAATAAAAAATCGCAAAATTTCCAAGAAAAATGACTACAAATTGACTACAAATTCGCAAATTATGAAATAGTAGTTTGTAGTCAATTTGTAGTCATCCAAAATAATATGTAGTCTTAGTTAATTTGTAGTCGTGATGACGTCATAATCGCCGAAAATATGTAGTTTGTAGTTAGTAGTTTGTAGTACTACGAATTAGGTCTAGGCCAGTCACGTCTTTTTGAAAATTTCAGTGATTTTAAAATCACATTTTGAGTGATTACCATTTTTTAGGCACGCATTGCATGTCCCAATGGCCAGGCACGCAAAAAATTTCTGCGTCTAAGAGGTATGCGTGTATGCGTATACGCATTCTGAAATGCAATGCGTACTTTGCGCAATGATATGCGTAATGCGTATACGCATGCAACAGTAAATAGTGCTCATCATAGTCAAATGGTTTGACTACAATATAGTCAAATTTGACTACTTGGGTATTGTACTCAAACCAGCGGTAGTCATAGTCATAGTCAAGCGGAAATTTTGGTATTGTAACAACACTAATACAACCAGAGAAAAATCAAATGACATAATCTTGGAAAAGCCGGGATTACTGTATCAGGGTCAATTTTTCAGGGCTCTTACGTGTCTCAGTCGACGTAAAACAAAATTTTACACCATATATGTGAAATTCAGCCAAATCGGTTGAGCTGCTCCCGAGTTATTTGAATCCCCCCAGAAATCTGAAAATCGCCAAAAACGGCCATTTTTAGCATTTTGGGTCAACTTTGACGGTACATATCTCTGGAACCGTTCCACCTAGAAGCAATATGAACATACATGTAACAGCTCCGGGCCGACCTGGGGGGAGGGGGGTAGGGGGGCTTTCCTCAGGTGGGGGGTCGAGGGGGGGGGGGGTTCGCCCAGGTGGGGGGTCCCAAATTTCAAAAAGCTCCAAAACGCCTAGAAATGCGTTTTTAGCACGTTTTTCTCAGTAAGGACGCTAAAAATCGCTATTTTAAGCTGCCAAATAGCGTTTTAAAGCTAAAAACAAGCAAAAAATGACAAAAAGAGCTTCCAAAAACACCGATTTTTCTTAAATATCAGCAGTGGAAACGCCAAATTCGGTTTCCAAAGGCTTTTCAAGTGAATTTTAGGCTAAAAATTAGTGATTTCTGACCCAGTTTGTTAATACTGGAGCCACTACTAGTACTTATATTTTTTGGTCAAGGGGAGGGGTCCCTTAACCTGTCTCGGGGGGGTGAGGGGGGGTTTGGCCTTTCCAGCATGGGGGGAAGCCCCCCCAAGCCCCCCTAGTACATGTATGAATATGAATACATTTTTGAAATCCCCGAGGTCTGTAGATTATAATCCACTAAAAAACTCGCGTTCATCCGAACTACAGGAAACGCTGATTTTTTCCGTTGCGCAGATTAGCATTATCATGGCGCGTTGCACAGATTAGGTTGCAGCAGACAGAGTACCGAGCTCGAGCCACTCTACAACTCTGGTTATGAGGCAAAAACCGCTCCGATGCACCCATAAGGAGTTATTCGCAAAAAACCGCCTGTCCGCTCTTCTTTGGCAAGGACTCTTTAGTTGCTGAGATATTTGCCCTCAAATTTAAAACGGAGACTTTGGTAATGAACAAGAGCGATTCTGTTGCACTTCATAATAAGACAGATTCCTACAGCTCCTAAGGGCTAACGTCACGAAGCTTTACTGAGGATACAGACAAGCTCGGTTACTTCAGTCTCTTTAACCCCCAGCAGTAGAAATCTGAAACCAAATCGGTCTTGTTAATTGCCGAAAGCTATTTTGAATTTGAGGGCGAATATCTCAGAACTAAACAGAGCATACATGTAACAGCTCCGGGCCGACCTGGGGGGAGGGGGGTAGGGGTTTTTTTCCTCAGGTGGGGGGTCGAGGGGGGGGTTTCGCCCAGGTGGGGGGTCCCAAATTTCAAAAAGCTCCAAAACGCCTAGAAATGCGTTTTTAGCACGTTTTTCTCAGTAAGGACGCTAAAAATCGCTATTTTAAGCTGCCAAATAGCGTTTTAAAGCTAAAAACAAGCAAAAAATGACAAAAAGAGCTTCCAAAAACACCGATTTTTCTTAAATATCAGCAGTGGAAACGCCAAATTCGGTTTCCAAAGGCTTTTCAAGTGAATTTTAGGCTAAAAATTAGTGATTTCTTCTGACCCAGTTTGTTAATACTGGAGCCACTACTAGTACTTGTATTTTTGGTCAGGGGGAGGGGTCCCTTAACCTGTCTCGGGGGGGGGGGTGAGGGGGGGTTTGGCCTTTCCAGCAGCGGGGGTAACCCCCCCCCCCCAAACCCCCCTAGTACATGTATGAAACAGAGTATCTTGATGAAAATTTCACCAAACTGTCAAGAATTCATTTGTCTTTCACTAAGAAACTCATTCAAATCGGTTGAGATTTTCCGTTGCCAGAGTAAAAAGTCTGCCGGGTTGTTTATTGGTACACCCTGTATGAATCCCCAGATATGATAGCCTTGCTTCGCATTTTATATTTGTTAGTGGCACAACAGAGCCACACCATATCTTTCTCGTGCGAGGCAGTTGTGGTTGTTCATCATACCTTGGTCGCACCATGAGGGGGCGGCAGTATATTTCACTGGGCCACGGCTAGACCTATTTCCTCAGAGAATTTCAATTTGTAGTCTTAGTTTGTAGTTAAAAATTTTCGCGAAAATAATTTGTAGTCTTTAGTTTGTAGATGTCAAATTCAGGTTCAAAAATATGTAGTTTTAGTTTGTAGTCAATTTGTAGTCAGGTTAGTAAACGTTAGAAATTCGATATGACTGCAAATTTTTGCCAATTGAACAATCTGTCATAGAAATGCTTTGCAAAAATAATATAGCCGGAAAGCTGTTAATTGTTTTTCTGTGAAAAAATCGTATTTTCTAGTAGATATTACTGAAAATATACAGACGGAATTCAATGTTTAAGAGAATTTCAATGCTGAACATTTGGTATTTTTTTTAAACTAGAATGAGATATTTTTTAAAAACTAAGACAAGAAAAAACACGAAGAAATGTGCATAAGTCAATCATGTGGTAACCTTTCTTTGAAAATTTATACAGGCAAAAAAAGCGGGAAAATTGGAGAAATGATTTTTCTAACACTTTAGATAAAAAATAGCTTCATTCTTGGTATTTGATAAGCTTATCATAAGCTCAAGAGAGCTCAAAGGCCGATTGGGGACTCAATTTATATAAAATTACATTACAAAATCGGAAAATTTCCAAGAAAAATGACTACAAATTGACTACAAATTCGCAAATTATGAAAAAGTAGTTTGTAGTCAACTTGCAGTCAGCTAAAATAATATGTAGTCTTAGTTAATTTGTAGTCTTGATGACGTCTTGTGTATGCCGAGTGCTGACTGACTAACTGTTTTCTGTTTTTCTTCCTTTCGAGAATGGGTCCTAAGCCTGATAATTCTGCTTTAATTCTGGAAAAACTGAATGACATTGTTGTTGGGCAGAAAGAGGTATTAGCTGGACAAACAAAACTCATAAATCTTCTCTGCCAATTCTTGGAACGGCATGTGCAGCTGGTGGAAGAGAACGCTCGACTCAAAGTTGAGGTGGCTCAACGTTCTTTTGGCCCTCCTCCTAACGCTCTGCTGAACCCTGCTCAAATTGCTCAGGATGTGGCCGAGCGCGCCGACAAACGTTTGAATGTGGTGGTGATCGGTCTGCCCGAAAATTCTGCGCCGGACAAACTGCAAAGCACGCAAGACACAAAGATCATTCGGGAAGCTGTAACGCAGATGGACCTGGACCCAAACTGTGTGGTTGGCGTGCATCGTGACGGCCGTCGTCCAACTGATGGTTGGTCGCGAATCCTCAAAGTGGAATTTCGTGACGCGCACAACAGAGCCATTTTTCTCAACAACAACAGCTACAGATTTCTACAGGCGGCTTCTGGCGCAAACAAGATTTTGTACGACGGGACTTGACGTTTCTGGAGCGAGAGAGAGCCAGACAGGATCGCCAGCAGGAACAGCGCGGTGGCCAACAACGTTACCAGCAAAAAAGAAAGTACGGCGAACCTCCGAGCAGACCAAAAGAAGACGAAAAAGTACAGTCCCGGTCTAGGTATTCTTCCTTTCAATCTGTAGATGACGATAAAGCCAACTCGACGGAAAATTGATTAGCCCAAGCACTTCAGGTAAAGGGCTTCAGGTTGTTCTGATAAATGCGCGAAGCATCGTAAACAAGTTGGTTGAGCTGAAAAGCTTTCTCGTCGAGTATTGGCACTGTATTGTGGTTGTGTGTGAAACATTGCTAGGTGTGTTAGATTCTTCTATTCTACCCTTTCCTGATCATTTTACTGTTTACCGCGCAGACAGAGTGGATAGGAAGGGGGGTGGTGTAATAGTTTTTGTGCCAGAGCCTTTTCAATCTCACTTACTCTGCGAGCCTGTAGTATCAGAGTGTTTCGAGGGCCTTTGTCTCGAATTTATTTCTAAAAACAAAGTAGTTTTTCGGTTAGCGGCAGTGTACAGACCCGGTACTACACCAGATATAACTGAGTTGTTAACTTTTTTCGATAAGATCTTGGACACTAACATTCCATGCGCACTCGTTGGCGATTTTAACTTTCCCGAAATTAATTGGAAAAACCTTGTAGTAAATGGAGGAGAAAATTCCTCCCAATTTCGCTTTCTCGAGTTTGTGGTTAGCAGAGGTTTGGAGCAGTGTGTTTTGAGTCCCACCAGACACGATCCTGATCATATTTTAGATCTTGTTCTTCTCTCTGAGGCTGATTTATTAATCGATGTATCTGTTTTAAGTTCCTTTTCGACAAGTGATCACGACACAGTAAAGGTGTGGCTAAATCTATCTATCTTAGAAACAAAACGAACTGTAATGCGTAGAAATTTTTTTAAGGCAAATTATCGACTGATAGCGGAGTTCTTACTAACAGTAAATTGGGATTCCATATTTGAGACCACCAACACAGTTGAGGAAATGTGGAATGAGTTTATGAAAATCATTAATTCTGCAATTGGAACATACGTTCCCCATTGTTCTGTGAGACAGAAACCAAAAGTATACAGGTCGAAAGAAGCTCGAAAATTAGCATTGCAACAGAAAAAGGCTCATCGAAAGTTTGTTCGCTCAGGCGATCAGGCTGACAGAATCGTTGCTAGAGAGCTAGCTAGTGAACTGCAAAGAAAGCAAAGAGAGGATGAGCGTCGTGAAGAGGAACGAGTGCTGGGATTGGGGAAAGATAAAACATTTTGGAATTTTGTAAATTCGAAAATGAAACGAAAAGAAAGGATCCCTGTACTGAAAACTGACTCAGCTGTACTGGTTACAAATTGTGCCGAAAAATGTGAAATGCTTAATGAGTATTTTGCGTCAGTTTTTCAAACTGACGATCAGACACATTTTGCGTGTGCAAAGAGGACAAATGCGTTTCTAGGTGATGTACAATTCCCGCCAGATCTGGTGTATGCGCACCTAAATGAATTACAGAACAAGCACTCCCCCGGCCCCGATGGCATAGGCCAGTTTTTTCTCAAAAAGTTGGCTTTCGAGGTTGCCTATCCATTGGCTAGAATGTTCGAGAAATCTTTTGTATCTGGAGAACTTCCCTCACAGTGGCGATTAGCTCACGTAGTGGCAATTCATAAAAAAGGGCCGACATCAAAAGTTGAAAATTACCGACCTATTAGTCTGACTTCTGTTTGCTGTAAAATTATGGAGTCCATGGTTAAAGATAAAATGACAAATTTTTTGCGAGTTGAAGGTCTAATTTCTGAAAGTCAGCATGGTTTTCTCTCACGACGCTCCACCGTCTCTCAGCTTCTTGAATGTGTAAATGACTGGACAAGGCATTTAGATAAGGGTGAATTTGTTGAGGTATTTTATATGGATATTGCGAAGGCTTTCGATTCCTGTATTCACAGATTAATGTTAGCTACGCTCCGGGCGTATGGTATTTGTGGGAACTTGCTAAACTGGATTAGAGGGTTTCTTAGTCAGAGACAACAACAAGTAATAATTGAACATACTGTGTCATCCGTGGTAGATGTCACTTCTGGGGTCCCTCAGGGATCAAGTATTGGTCCTCTACTCTTTCTGCAGGGCGTCTCAAAAAAATGATCACATTTCTTTTTACTGCCATTTCCACAAATTTTGACCAAATAGGCTGAAATTTGGCCTATAGGTGCCAAAATTCGGGGAATTTTATGTGTTAAAGTTTGGTGCACTAGACTTGACTCATTCACGAGAAATTTCAAAAAAAGTGAAATTTGTTAAATCAATAGTGAAAGCCGGTCGCCGAAAAAATGATCACATTTCTTTTCACTGCCATTTCCGCAAATTTCGACCAAATAGGCTGAAATTTGGACCATAACCCTTTAAATCACAGGTACTCCATATGGAGTACTCCCAGAGTCGTTTCTATGTGTCGAAAAAAATTTTGGAAGGGTCGTGAAAATTTGTCTAAGTGTGGAAATCGTCCGACACTTAATGACCCTGTATGTGTCGGCAAATTCGAGGCTTAGAAGTGTCAAGATTATTAAGTGTGGAAATATGTATGATTTCAGACAGACAAATACAGTCGTGCTCCATAGTTTGCGCCATGATTTACTTGTACTAGTACACAAAAGATTAAAATTTAGCTAATAGCTAAGTTGTCACCGGCGGTAGATGGATATATGAAGAAAGTTTCTTATCTTCTACCCGTTTCCGACACTTCCAACTGCTTTTTGCTTTTGCTTTATGTGTGAAGTCAATTCCTCGTGGAAAGTTTCACGACACTTCTCAAAAAGGTCGGAAACGACTCTGGGACATCGTTTCTTCACACTTTTTAAGTGTCCACCTGCGGGGAGTAAAATGGACACATAGATTAGGGCCGTAATTCAAAGGGATAAGTGCCAAAATTCGGGGAATTTTACGTGTCAAAGTTTGGTGCACTAGGCTTGACTAATTCTCGAGAAATTTTAAAAAAGGTGAAATTTGGTAATTTCAATAGCGAAAGCCGGTCACCGAAAAAACGTTACATTACATTATCGCCTAAACTCTAACGATAGCGTTGGAGTTCACGCGTCAACTTTTAACACGAATTACCCTGAATTTCTGCGTTTACACTCAAAATTTTATCCAATTCCGACAAAAATTACGAAAGATACAGGAAAAGGAAATGTTTCCATTTTTCGGTGACCGACTTTCACTATTGAAATTAACAAATTTCACTTTTTTTTTTTAAATTTCTCGGGAATGAGTCAAGTCTAGTGCACCAAACTTTAACACATAAAATTCCCCGAATTTTGGCACCTACGATCCAAATTTCAGCCTAGTTGGTCAAAATTTGCGGAAATGGCAGTAAAAAGAAATGTGATCATTTTTTTGAGACACCCTGTAATTTATATAAATGATTTGCCTCAAGCTATAGCTGAATTCAACGTTCAAATCAAAATGTTTGCTGATGATTGTAAGATATATCTAGGTTTGCCTAAAGACCAAACGGATTTGTCTCAGTTTCAACGTACCATTGAAGCTATCTTCACCTGGTGTAATTCGGTCAAACTTAAACTTGCATTGCACAAATGCTCCATGCTTCATTTAGGGAATACAAACCCAAAGCATGAATACGAAATTAATGGTTCACCAATTAACTCGGTCTCAGAGATTATGGATTTAGGTGTTCTTGTGGGACTTGATCACCATAACAACTTATCCTTTTCTAAGCATTGTGTTAAAACCGCCAGCGATGCGTCAAAACGAGCTCATTTGATTCATAAAGCTTTTTCATACCGTAACCCCAAATTTCTTACTGAGCTTTTTAACATGCATTTCGCGAGAAAGTCAGCTTACGGGGGGCAAGGGGGTTCATCTCACCGATCCGGCAAAAATTTTATGAGCATAAACTAGACCACGAACGTTGACCTTCGACGCATACTAGAAGAAAAACACCCCCCTAGAACCGGAGCTACACCCCCTCAAAGTTGGCTCGCCAACCGGTTTTTGGCCAATTTTTGGACCTCTAACGACCCAAATTCAAACGTGTGCTGTTTGCGCATTTCTAAACCGACAGCTTTCGCATGCGCACCAATCGATAGCTATTTCAAAATACTTCAAATCCCCCACTCAATTTCTTCCGTTGCCTGGTTAGCGAGATATTTTCCGAAATGTACCAAAAATGGCAAAAATGCACCCTCCATTTTTTGCAAATATTTGCCCATAACTCCAGCCACGGAAGTTTGGGAAGGCTGGAACTTGCTTTAAAAGTTAGATCAGACTTGCCCAAACATAATCCACACAAATTGGTCAAAATCCCTGGGGGGAGCGGGGGGGTTTTGGCCCCCTCAAAGGTCTCTGGAAAAAGTTTTTTTGCTCAAAATTAATTCTAAAGTAGTCTATCTGATGCAGTTTGAGGCGCTGATTTCAAATATAAAGTCCGTTTGGCTAGACTCGGCCTGGATCGGAAGATATTCACGTCCAAATTTTCAAAAATCAATGCCCACCTGGTGACCGTATCTTTTGATAGCATACCTAAACCGAGCCACGGTGCAGCTTTCTAGATCTATTTTGGCCTACTGAGTTCAACACTAACTTCATTTTTGCGCTACGGCCTGTGGTTCGGAAGTTATGGCCATCTGAATATCAGTACTACAAAATAGTCCAATTTTGGCGGTGCACAAAAAACCATTTTTTTTATCCAGGCCTAAAATTTTATTTCTGACCAGCTTACCGGATGTATTTTTTCCCACTGATTCCAAAAATGCCTTCAATTTTGCTCTGGAAGGTCTGCTTCTCGAGATATGGCCGTTCAAATTTTCGCGGCAAATCTGCACTTACAGCTCTCACTCTGCTTTGGCCTGATAAACCGACTGCGTCGATTTGAGCCGCTAATGTTCCTTCGGTCCTGTCCTACTAGATGTAGATTTACTTGACAAATCCAAAAACGGCTTCTTTTTTACAGTATGATGTCTACTTCAAGAGATATGACCGTTTGAACTTTCATGGCAAATTTGTACCTAAATCGGCTATGACCTGCTAGCGGACTGTCTCCATTAGTACCGCATGTGGTCTTTGTAAAGTCGTTATGTTAGATAGATTTTCTTGCTTTGTGTGATTTTCAGCTAGTTTTGCTGTTCCACCTCATCTTGCAAAGCTAGACAGTACAAAGTTGTGGAGTTTAGCTCCCAGGCCCGATTTTCGGGACCCCCAGCCAGATTCTGGGGGTTTCTGAAACCCTGAAACCTTATTTTTGGTTGAAAAGTACAACAATTCAGGCGCCAGTACAATGTATGGTACAAATACAAACTCGTGACCAAGATTCGATGTCCGATGATCCGATGTGTGGGGAGCCTTACGGCCCTACCATCAGACCTATGTGGTCCATTCCGCTACCCCCGTGTTTCGTCATCTCGGACGTTTCCCTTCTATCACTGCCAGCCACTCTAGCCATGCTATTGTGTGGTATGTCCTAAGAGAGTGCTTGGCGCTTTGACGTTATGGTGATGCCGGCTCCCTCCCAATGTCGGCTTGATGCGCCCTCGGTGTGAGAGAGGCCACCAGGCCTAGTTGGTTTCCATTGACAACTCCTGATGTCATTGATCTTCTCCTCCAACGTGGCATGCTTTGAAGCGGCTTTGGTGCAACGGCAGATCCAGTCGGTTCCCATTTTACATACTTGCAGTCACCAGCTTTCTGTGGTCTGGGTGGAGCTTTGTGTCAACGACCAACTCTTTGCGGCAAGAAACTTGCCGCGCCGGGAAGATGAGCGCATGAGCACGATGTCGCGCACAGTGGCTTTGCGGCCTAAACCACTACACCAACAACTGTGCCGGCTCACCACCAAGATAAGGCTTCAAGATTGTTTTCCATCCAAAATTAGGGTTTAGAAGGGCTAAACAGGGTTTCTAGACTTTCTAAACCCTATTGAGGGTTTGAAAAGCCCTAATTTTGGGTTTCTAAAACCATGATTAGGGTTCCTGATTCCTGAATCCCTAGATAGGGTTCTGGAACCCTAATTTGGGTTTTTGAAACCCTCTACAGTCCCGCTCTCAAAGTGCCCGTCCAAGTGTCCAATTGGATCCAATTGGAGTCTATGCAATCTGTGTAAACTTGGAGGCACTTGGACCTTAATTTTCCAAGTGAGAGCCGCTACTTGGACAAACTTGGAAGGCACTTGGAAGCTTACTTGGACGGCACTTGGATGCAACTTGGAGGCTGCTTGGAACACTTGGAATTAAGCTGTCCGCCTGGCTTGCGCTAGTGTAATCTGACCTGGACAGTGCTGACCCAGAAATAATGGGGTGTCATAATTGAGCTTCCTCTCTCAAGTAAACAAAGGCCGCTTCTCTGCCGCTCAGCCCCCTCAATTTCTAGCCACTAATTGTGAATATTTGTTTGCCACAATTACCGCAATTAGTCCTGCCGTTTTTTAACGGAAAACTTTCACAAGGCCGGCCAGTTAATACGGCTTATCTTTGCCGCAATTATTTACACCAATTAGCTGCAAAACTTTTAGACCGGTAGGTCAAAGACGCCGTTTGTTCCCGCGTTAGTCGCGCCCATCTTGCGGCAAAACGTGGGCCAAACACTCATGTGTCAAAGCACTAGTCACGGTTACTAAGCGTAGGCATAGGCGAGTCTGCCCAGTTTACCTTGGTGCTTGCAATACAATAGCCCTAGCTTAGCGGAGGGATGCCGAGTCAGATTACCAACTTGGAAAACACTTGGACACTACTTGGAAATTACTTGGATCCACTTGGAGTCCAATTGGATCTACTTGGAACAACTTGGACTAACTTTGACCACTTGGATCCAATTGGACACTTGGACGGGCACTTTGAGAGCGGGACTGTAGTTTTGGTTTTCTGAGCCCCTAAATAGGGTTCGGAAACCCTAATTTGGGCTTTTGAAGCCCTAAACTGCCCTGCTGAACACAACACCCTTTGAGAGTTTGAGCTACCACAAGCAGCACTGATGCATTTGGCATGCTTCAGTTCAACGGTCTTGTAAATCCAGAAATGTGATAGATTCGGACAGCTGTTGGTTGGGGGGGCCATATATGCAGCTGAATTTTTGGCGGGGGTTTTTTCAGGTCCAAAATAGGGTTTCAGCACAATGTCTAAAGGGGGTTCCAGGGACCTTTTTTGGTGACCAAAAGTGGGTTCCAGTAGTATAGTAGGTGACACCCTAGACCCTATCTTGGACTAGTATGATACGTCCAAGACAGGGTCTAGTGTATCACCTACTATACTACTCGTACTAGTATGAGACCAAAGCCGATTTATTTGTAAAACAGCTGTCCGGGATTGAAATTTAGTCAACAACTGGGTAATGATAGTAGATTAACGTTTAAAATCAACAACGCACTACAAAACCGACCGCCAGATACTAGTTTATGCGACTGAAATGTGCGTCGCGCGCACAATTAAACTTTTCACCTATCCGTTCTATGTAGGTCGGCTGTCGACCAACCGGTCTGACGCAACGTGAATAAAATGTCGCTCTCCGCCGCCCAGTCCATGTACGTACATGACAGCCGTCGTCGGACGAGTTTAAAAATTCGTCCACTCAATTTTTCCGCTGCGGTCGACCGACGGACAGACTGGATTTTTTTTTTTTTTTTTTTTTTTTTTTTTTTTTTTTTTTTGCTGCTGCATCCCCCGAGCTGATTTATCTATACAATAGCTGTCCGGGATCGAAATTTAGTCAACAACTGGATAATGATAGTAGAGTATCTCGGTCTGGGGGTTAGTCAACTACAATTGTATGTTATGGACTAGTATGAGACCGAAGCTAAATTGGCTACGCTATTGTGTCCGGGACCGGTCCCAAACAGCCGACAACGAAAGTAAATAGGTTAAAATTTATTTTCAACAGTGTTCCCGACTGTCGCCCGTCTATGTACGTGCAGCCTACGTACGTACAGAATGACGCCTCTTCTCCGTTTAAAAAACGGGTCTGTCAACGGTTTTCTTTCTTCCTGCGCGCTAGCATATTTGCATAAGAGAAGCCATAACTGCAACACTTTTTCCTATCGGTGTCTAAGCCGTTCCTCCACAGCGTAGACACTACTGCTCACTCTGCGTCCTATACACTCCGCGGTATGGTCGTCATCGCTTTGCTTTTCTTTTTTTCGTTCTCAACTGTGTCCGGCGACAGTTGTCGCTTGAATTTACTGAGGTAGCGTTATTCAATTTTCTGTTACCTTTTAATGTTCTTGTTTGTAGACAGTGCGTGCAAATAGGGTACAACGTTTATTATTGTTGTGTCGGTTTTCAGCTCCGAGATGAAATGTCTAGGCATGCCAGATCAGACGGACATTGACAACGGTTTTTGGACCTCCCTCAGACTTACCTCCGGAGGTGAGTGTCCCACGGTGGGATCCATCGAAAGTCTAAGGAATCAACTGCAAAAGATGGGGCGTAAGTTTGTTGTTTTTTAACACTTGTGTCTGGGAGACTCTCGATTATTATGGTTTTAATTTGTAGGCCGACCGTCCGTGTCGCTGAACGGTTGTACGTGCGAGTGCGACCTGGTTTACGGGGCGATCGACTGGGATCAGTTCCAGTGCGTTCAAGACCCGGATGTCACGTGCGAACTCGGACCGATGTCGGGCACTATAACCTCCGCCACAGTTACTGAAGTATAATTGAGTATGATTATAGAGCATGCGAATGCACGTATTTGTTTCGTCCCTGTTCGAATTGTTATGTGGCTAGCATGCAGCTTTTTTCCAAAATATTGGGTCGTGCGTACGCACTGGGCGCACTTTCGGTGTTTTAGACTCGCTCTAGTCGCCGTCCGCCTGCGCCACGTAGAACCGGACCGGTTACGCGCAGGACTCGCCGACCGCCGCCGCCCTCCGTTAGGACGTGGCCACCGCGCACGACTCGCCGGCCGTCACCTGTCAGAACTCGCCGGCCGCCAACCTTCGTTAGGACGCGAGCACCGCGCACGACTCACCGGCCACCAACCTTTGTCAGGACGCGCCCACCGCTACGCACCACTCACCGGTCACTGCCCACGACTCGCCGACCACTGTCGCACACGACTCATCGGCCACCGTCGCGCAGAACTCGTCGGCCGTCTGTCAGGACGCGCCCATCGCATACGACTCGCCAACCACCGCCGCGCACGACTCGCCGGCCATCGCCTGTCAGGACTCACCGACCGCCGACCTTTGTCAGGACGCAGACACCACATGTATGTATTAAAAATTAGCTGTGTACAATCTCTTTAAAATGTTACGTATGTATGAATGCATTGGAATTGAGAAAGTTTACGTACAGGTACGAACGGACTGAACTTTGTGTTGACGGTGTTTCAGACTGCAACGCGGACTACGCGGCCACCGGCGTGGCGCAGAACGCGTCCGATGGGTCGGCGAACTCGGCCACCGCAGACAAACGTAAGTACAGTTGTTTGGTATTGGATTTTCCGTATGTGTATGTGTATACACAAACAACAGTAATCGTAAGTCGGTGAACTACACTAGCTACACCAATACCCGTCTATGTATCTGTTTCTACTGTCTATATACAGCTTGCTACTCGAAACTGTTAGACCGTATACAGTGTATTGCTGTTGTTTCAGGCTCGCCTCGAACACACGCGGATGGTAAAGCGGTCAACTACGTCTCTGCCCATCGTGTCCAATACCGCTATTGAAACGGTAAAGCTTCACCCATAATAATTGTATGCATGATGCTCGCTTTTTACGTATGTACATGTATGCACGTTCTATGTATACCGTACACACCTCTCTGTAGTGAACGTAGTACAGTATTTGTTATGTATCTCGCTTTCCTATACCGCACGATTTCAACAATAAACAAACGTTTTAGCCGTCAGCTACGGAGAAAGCTGAGCTAGCACTGAAGCCTATTGGTTGGAGCTTCGGTAATCGTGTTAGTTTTCTAGAAAATGATAAACAATTTAAATTTAAAATTGTTAGATATCACGTCGCTGGGGATCGGTTGGGTGATCTCACTGGTCCTCGGTTTTTCTGTGTTTTTTCTCATCGTTTGCTACGTACGTCACACCAACCGACCCCTCACTCCACAAACGCGCGGTCGGCTGAGAAGAGTGCTAGCCACTCCCTGGGTGGAGTTAGCAGAATTCATCGGCGGACGCAGACTTTACCAATATGATGTACAATACTTTTAGTTTGTTGTTTGCAACACCTTCTAGTTTAGCGCACTGCGAAAAGTACAAAATATGAAGGCATATTTCGATTTCAGCCGCGAAATTCGAACTATTTACCCGTGTCCGGTCGCCGCCACCCCCGCCCCCGCCCTCTTCGACGCGGGTTAGATTTTGCTGGTGGAACACCGGGAGAGGCTGACTGTCCGCAGTACGTAACATCATAGAGTTTTGGTGTTTACATTCTAATTAAATTGACTAGTCTGTTTTCAGGGTGGTCATTGAAATGGAATCCGTGTGATTCCGTTTCATACGTTGTTGTTGTTATTGTTGTTATGACAAATAGTAAACACATTGCACACTGTACATATAACCCGTTTATGCGAATCGTTGAGAAACCGTTTCATTTAGCACATAATTCCTCCATTTTCTCTTATTCATACGATTTCCTTCCTACTACTTCCACCGCAAAAGGGAGGGGTGTACACACCCTACACCTACCTGGGTAAGCCGCTGTGTTAATATACAAATTTAAGCTAGTCAACTCTGACCGAGAGTACAATTATTCGGCGCACAATAAGAGTTAATAGGGTCATCAATCATATCGACCTAGTTTTCTGTATATAAATGGATCGCGAAAGCAAAAATAAGCATTGTAACTGTTATATGCTAGTGAGCGTTGATTGTCATGGCAAAGCGAATAAAACTGGATCATCAGCGACAAGTTGTGGGCAAGGAACAGGTAATTTTAGTTTAAAATGCGTCCGGGACTGAGCTCTATCGCCGATGCGTTAGACAACCGACATCTCTGTCGCGAACACGTTTGAGATAGAATTATTTTTAGTTTAAAATGCGTCCGGGACTGAGCTCTATCGCCGATGCGTTAGACAACCGACATCTCTGTCGCGAACACGTTTGAGATAGAATTATTTTTAGTTTAAAATGCGTCCGGGACTGAGCTCTATCGCCGATGCGTTAGACAACCGACATCTCTGTCGAAAAGTCAAACACGTTTGAGATAGAATTATTTTTAGTTTAAAATGCGTCCGGGACTGAGCTCTATCGCCGATGCGTTAGACAACCGACATCTCTGTCGCGAACACGTTTGAGATAGAATTATTTTTAGTTTAAAATGCGTCCGGGACTGAGCTCTATCGCCGATGCGTTAGACAACCGACATCTCTGTCGCAAACACGTTTGAGATAGAATTATTTTTAGTTTAAAATGCGTCCCGGACTGGGCTCAAACACGTTTGAGATAGAATTATTTTTAGTTTAAAATGCGTCCCGGACTGGGCTCTATCGCTGATGCATTAGACAACCGACATCTCTGTCGCAAACACGTTTGAGATAGAATTATTTTTAGTTTAAAATGCGTCCCGGACTGAGCTCAAACACGTTTGAGATAGAATTATTTTTAGTTTAAAATGCGTCCCGGACTGGGCTCAAACACGTTTGAGATAGAATTATTTTTAGTTTAAAATGCGTCCCGGACTGGGCTCTATCGCTGATGCATTAGACAACCGACATCTCTGTCGCAAACACGTTTGAGATAGAATTATTTTTAGTTTAAAATGCGTCCCGGACTGAGCTCTATCCTGAATGGATTAGACAACCGACATCTCTGTCGCAAACACGTTTGAGATAGAATTATTTTTAGTTTAAAATGCGTCCCGGACTGGGCTCTATCGCTGATGCATTAGACAACCGACATCTCTGTCGCAAACACGTTTGAGATAGAATTATTTTTAGTTTAAAATGCGTCCCGGACTGGGCTCTATCGCCGATGCATTAGACAACCGACATCTCTGTCGCAAACACGTTTGAGATAGAATTATTTTTAGTTTAAAATGCGTCCCGGACTGGGCTCAAACACGTTTGAGATAGAATTATTTTTAGTTTAAAATGCGTCCCGGACTGGGCTCTATCGCTGATGCATTAGACAACCGACATCTCTGTCGCAAACACGTTTGAGATAGAATTATTTTTAGTTTAAAATGCGTCCCGGACTGAGCTCTATCCTGAATGGATTAGACAACCGACATCTCTGTCGCAAACACGTTTGAGATAGAATTATTTTTAGTTTAAAATGCGTCCCGGACTGGGCTCTATCGCTGATGCATTAGACAACCGACATCTCTGTCGCAAACACGTTTGAGATAGAATTATTTTTAGTTTAAAATGCGTCCCGGACTGAGCTCTATCGCCGATGCATTAGACAACCAACATCTCTGTCGCAAACACGTTTGAGATAGAATTATTTTTAGTTTAAAATGCGTCCCGGACTGGGCTCTATCGCTGATGCATTAGACAACCGACATCTCTGTCGCAAACACGTTTGAGATAGAATTGAATATTTTAGAAAATTGTTGATGATGATGATGATGAACTGCAGGCAGAGCAGAAGTTTGAAAAATTGGTTGCCGATAAAACGGAAACGGTAATTCGATCCAACCACGTATATCCTTTGATCCAAGGATGGTTTTCTAGAAACCAACGGAAAAAAATAAACGACAGCCTACTGGTTCTACATCGATCGTTTTCAGTATCGGTCGTTCCAAAAACTCAGCCAACATACTCGGTGTACAGTGGTACATTTCAAAAACCAAAAATGTTTCATACTTCACAATTCAGGTTGGTTATCTGTTTTGATCATAGCCTACTTTTTCTGTAATTTTGTAGGAATATTATTCAAATGGAAACCAATACAAAACTGTTAATTTTGAAAAGCGCATCACCCTGACGCCGCAAAACCTTATCGAGTTGAAAAACCTAATGCCACAACTAATGAAAGAGTATTTTATAGTAAAGGAGAAGGAAGATGAACGAGTGGTGTAACAGTACCGAAAGTTCCGTTTGACTGTGACCATGACTACCGGTCGTTTGACTACAATACCATGCTAGTCAAATCTGACCATAATGTAGTCACTGACTGGTGACTGACGCCTGTCATTGGAAAAATTTTTTAGAGAAAAAGGTTGTTTTGTCTTCTACAATGACCAACATTGGAACTAGTTTATAAAATATTTAGTTGGAAACCATAACAATTCGGAAAATTCGCTAAAAAGCTTATAACAAAATGTGTTGGTAGTCAAACGTTATAACTATCTGGTATTTGTTTGAGTATGTATTTATGTATGGTCATGAAGGTAGTCGAACTTCGACTTTGACTACGATATCACAAAGTATGACTGTGACTAGTAGTCATTCATAACAACACTACGTTAGGTTAGCTGTTGAAACCGGTTGAATAAAGATTGAAAAACTGCGAGCTTATGATTCTGCATATCTGTTTAATCAGATTAATATCTGAATTTTGTGTTCTTGTTTTGTGTTATTCCTTAAAAACGGGTGGAACAGAGTGATGACCTGCGACAAAAAAGTTGGAGAGAAACTATGTGGCAGACCGTTCGAGAAAAAGCACGATCATAACTTTCACTATAGGTGAGTTGAAATTGAATGAAATTTTGGTGATTATGAATGAAAGAAATCGTTTCTAGCTGTCCAATATGTAAAAATGATCGGTTGGCCTTTCGATACTCTCTTTACACCCATCTTTACCGGTGAGAATCTGCAGTAATTTAAAGTGTACAACTGTATTTTGGGTTTCAGCCATGGTAAAAAGGTCGAGGAAATGATCCCTCAGTTAATGAAGACTGGTACTACGGTAAGTCGTTTTTGTTAAAAGAAGAAACACAACCTGCAGTTTATTATTCTCACGCTGAATGCGTTAGATTTATTCCAGATAACACCCCTCGGCCGAGAGCTGAGCTCCAATCCGCCTGCTAAAAAGGATAGTCAGCTGTCTGGACCTCTGATGAAAAGGGCGCGCAAAAAGAGGAAGCTAATACATGAACAGCAACAACAACCGCTATACAAAGTACAATTCACACCATAAGCTAAGATCGTTGAATTAATTTCAGCTGGGAAGAGGAGCTGATCCAAAAAAAACTAAGGGTTGCGGCGAGAAGGATGGTGAGAGCGATGAGAAAGCGAGATCACCGCTTACGGTATTGACAGTTTGAAAAAATGGTGGTAAAAAAGTTACTGCAGATTATGCATCCGCCAGCATTACTGTCACCTAATCTACCAGCGCATGCGACTTCCGCAGCCCGTGGTCAGGAGGAGGAGAAGCGTTGTAATGTTCAGAAAAAAGCTAACGGTTCGAAACCGTTGGCACGGTCTGTACTGTCTAGTACAGACCTACAGACCGACACTGCATCGGGGAAAACGGTGGCTCCCGAGGACAAACGAAATCGGTCTTCAGTTAGCGAAGATGCTGTAAATGTAAGAGACACACCTATATTAATACTCTTGTACGTACTGTACGTTTAAGCGAAAGACCGTCAACTTACCTCCTACTGTCACCATAACAACGTTATTGGAACATCTCGCTCCCACTCTGAAGGTATAGACAATGTTCGCACCGCGCTGGCGGGTGTGAATAAGCTTTTAGCTGCAGAACATAGACGAAAGTCTGCGAACGGTCGCGAGACGAGTCGGCAGAAAGGTGGTGCACCGATCGACGTCACCGATTATGGTGATGGGACAAGTGTCCGACAATCAAGTGGAGGAATGTGAAGATAGAGAGGAGGAAGAGGTGGAGGAGGAGGAGGAGGAGGAGGAGGAGGAGGAAGAGGAGGGGTGGGAAACCGTAGAAGAGAATGAGGAGGATGAAGAAGAAGAAGAAGAAAAGGAGACGGAGGATAAAGATAATAACTTTACTAAAATGCGGACTTATCTAGAAAGTTTCATTCCATAAAAGTGTAGCTTACCTAGCATGATAAATTAATGATAGGTCAAAAATAGGTCGACCTTATATATATATATAGACAGTTCTCTAAAACCGTTCATTCCACTCTCTGGGGTGTACCACTGCGCCGCTGTCTACCAGCTGTTGGCCTTGCTGTCCACAATTTTGCGAAGTTCACCATTGTCAGGTAGAACGAATTTTTTGTTCCGACCAGTAGAATAAGTCGCCGGATGTTCATAATTGTTCAACTGCTACATCATTCTGCTTAACAGATTCACTGACTAAACATGACTAAACCTTACAGATTCAAAACAAATCCATTTAAGTCTTGTCAGTGAAGTAATGAGTAGAACGCGAACAAAACTGACAAAAAACTTTATTCTTTTCTACTCTCACGATAGGACAATAACATTTTGCGCAAACTAGTGTCGTACAATTCGGTACTGCCAAATCTAGTCTCAGACAACAGTTTTACAAATTCTGTTACACCGATAGGATAATAATCGGATACACCCTCACCGCGGTTGTCACCGCTGACGTAGAACAGAATGTCTCTCAGATTACTGTTTTTGACGCGTTGACATCGTTGTTGTTCCGGTACTGCGATTAAGATTTCGCCCGTTAGATGGTCGTAGCCGAACTTTCGACCGCGTAGTAAAATCTCCAACATCCGTTGAGCGGAACGACGTCGAGTTTCGGGCAATGAATCGATAATCTCTCTAATCTCTTCTTCATCTATTAACCCTCCGCTCATCTTCATCGGTGAATCGCCATCGTAGTTGTTCAAACTTCCCACTTGTTTTTCTCGTTGTTGGTTGAGTACTGATAGCTGTTGTTTGATATCTTCGAACTGCGCCCGCTCCACGGCTACGTATTCCACGAACGTCATAATAATAATCAGTTGTAGCCGAGAATTATATTCAGCAACGGTTTTAGACTCCGTTTGTGAGCGCGAAAGAAGCCGACCGGTTGTTTGGAGTTGAGGAAACGACGAATCAGCTTGCGGTGTTTCAACAAGATCGACGCCTCCTCTTCTGTGACAGGTAGTAACAACGAGGTTTTCTCTTCGCGTTGTTGTTTCTGTCGCCGACCGACAGTGTCGCCGCTCCTGTGATCCAACCAGTTAGCGAGTTGACGAAAACCGATACGCGCGAATTTGAGCCACCCGTCGTAACGCGTAGAAGTAGTGCGCAGAATATAGTTTTGAACCGGTGTCAGACGGCGATCTTCGCTGAGCAACAGTTTAAGGACGAGTACGGGTGTCGTCGTCGCAGATCCACTGTTGCCGACACCAACGCCGCTATTGTCGTCGTTCATCTAGGATTGTAGAGCAGCTTTTCCGAGTCACCCGGGAACAGACCGGTCTTTAGGCGAAACTGATCGGTTTTGACGGACTGATTGGAACAGTCGACTATTAAATAGTCGCGCTCCAGCTCGTAGAATACACGCTTCGCGACAGTGTTCAAGAATCGAGGATAATGTGGAAAACGCGCTCTCTGTATCGTATTAATATCCAGAGTGCAAGCCGTGCTGGGCATGAGAACTAGATAGGTAGCGTTTTTTCGTATCGTGCGCAACAGACTTCCATTTTCCGTCAGATCCTGAACAGCAAACGCGACGAACAGATTTTTATGGTGGGAATGAATGCAGAACAAATCGCGAATGCAATCACCACCACCGCGGACGGCGCCGGTTTTGCCTTGGAGATCGTCGACGATCACCAACGCGCTCTCATCGGTGTTCAGTTCATTAGTGGTTGGGAGGTTGGAGTCGTTGGGTAGTTCCTGGTAGAAATAGACGGCGTAGCCATCATCGATGGAAAAACGATCTCGAATCTCTCTGTAGGCCGGCTGCCAAACCGAGTAGTAGACGGCGATCGTTCTGAGTCTCGGTCTCTGAGGACAAACTGCACTCCAGTTTTTCAATAGATTCAGCAAAAATGTAGTTTTGCCTGAAAACGGTAGAACCGGGGTAAACGAAAATTTTTGAAAAAAAAACTAATAGCGACCGCTTCCACTTTTTCCGATCACTAACATCGACGCCGGATACTGAAGCGTCCACGTAACCGACGTTCCGTTCATCTCCGATTCCACGAATGAAGGGAGAGCTAGTTTAACAACACTATTTATACCAGTAGTTTTATCCCAGACTCATACGGTTTTACGATCCGACACCATTTTTCTATAATCCCTACACCACATAGAGTATACACCAGTAGCTTTAGAACAAACGCCGTTCGACACATCCAATTCTACGCCGGGATACATTTCCGCGAACCAATTCAATATAAAAATATCGGTACTACCGTTGCGAGAAAGTTTAGACAGACAAGCTTGCAAATTTCCATTATTACGCGCTAGACAGTGCGCAAAATAAATCACATACAAACCGGAAGAAGAACGACTGCTCTTCTCCGACTGAAGCCGTTCCGGTATCGACACGAATTCTCCATCGCTCAAACTAGTCCAGAATTCGTCCATTCCATAGTAGTGAGGCGTATTGGCCAGACTGTCCAGCCAGTAAAATTTCGACTCCGTCGCATCGACGTAGGCTCCCACCCAATGGCTGCCGCGAGCGTGAGATGGATCCGTATTAAAGATGACGAAACTGGGTCGGTTGGGATCGATCATTTCCAACGCCCGCTGCAACTGATCGCCGGCGTAAAGTCCCGCGAAAATCGATTGGATTCGTCGGTCCAAACGACCGCAAATATGAGCCAATTGAAATCCTCGCAGCATGGTTTATTACTATTCTAACACTTGAACGATTCCATCGGGGCGCAAGGTCACGTTTCTCTCTCCCACCACCACGACGAACAACGAAGCTTTGTTGGGTACTTCGGCGGCGAACGCGAAGTCGAGAATGAGATCGTTGTTACCGGCCGGTTTAGGCAATCGATAATGTTTCGAATACCAGAGCGGTTCGAAACGGTAACAGAATACTAAAAAAAGAAAGTTTAAAGTTTTAAACTGAGAAAAATACCACGGTTCTTACTCGTATATCCGTAGACCAATCGCTCTATGTCGATGAAGGTGCTCTGCTGACCGAAGCTCTGCAGAAGCGTTCGAAAATTGTCACTAAGGTCCAACGGGCCTTCGGTGGTCTGCGGATCGAAGTTGGTTGTCAGTCTCGACGCGCTCTTGGGTGAGATTTCATCACCGAATCTAGCCGACGACTGTATGACTTTGAGGTTTTTTAAATAGAAAGCATTTTTCTCCAATTTGCCCGCCGCCGAATCCGAGTCTACGAAAAATGCGTAGACTGTATTGGGACGGATGCCGTGTCTGATACGAGTGCTGTAGATCGTAGCGTTTTGAGGAACTTGAAACGGACCCAACACTTCGAAACTGGGATAAGTGTAGACTAGCGGTCTATCGACGGAGAAACAGCGTCTAAACTCTTGAACCGCCTGTTCCGTGAGGATCGTTCTCTGAACTACCAGCTCGGCTTTGATGACGTTGAATTTGTACTTGGTCTGAGTGGCGGTTCTGGTCTGTAGGCGAAACTCATCCGGTGCGTGGAACAGACGAATTTGAACACGGGTCATAGGCGGGAAAAGTTTGTCCGAGCCGGACACATCGAACAGTAGAGGACAGGAGATTTTTATGTCTCCTAACGTAAGCACTTTAGTGCGCCGAGTTTTCCATTTCGCCGTTGACACACCGCTGAAAAATGTAGAGTTTAATTAATACAGGATAATAAAGTTAGGTGCTTACTCATCCGTCTGCTGAATATCGCCCGGATCGTCGGGAAACCAAAACCAGTTATCCTTCTGCTGTTCGAGATAATCTTTAGGCTGCGCCAACGTTTTGAAATAACTTTTATAGCTCCAATTTCCGCTTCTTCCTAACAAAATATTCTATCTATCGACTCTAATTGCGTAAATTAGAACAGCGTACCTTCGATTTCGTGTCCATTCAGACCGAGGCTGATCGATTTGAAGGCCGACAGTCCGGCTAGAGGTATAGGAGCGACGAGATCGGTGGCGGCGTCCGCCGCCAATTTCACCTCCTGCCCAGTCTCGTTTAGTTTTCGCAAATTGAATGTCAACTGCAGGAGGAATTTATTTTTCAAAAATGAGCTGTGTTCGGGAACGTTGAATTCGATAAATCCCTGATTCTGATCGAGATGAGATGGTTGGATATGTTCCTCGCTAGTCTCCAACACCTGGTCGCAGAGTGGTGTCGGTCGAAAGAATTGATTTTCCACGGGAACGATAATTTCGCTAGCCATTTTTTAGCGTCTACGATGGCGTTGAACCGATCGCTTATTGTTGATGGGTTTTCTACTAGTTGACAATCGTTTGGACTTTACGGTTCGTCTTCCTCGTTGTTGCGCGCGTCCTCTATTCGTTATTTTACGGCTCTTGTTGCTGGTTCGTCCTCGCGCTCGTCTCACCGGACAGCAGCGACGACGTGGCATAGATCTTTTTCTACAACGTCGAAGTCGTTTCGCGGGTTCCGGCGCCGCCAATGCTTCGCGAGACTCTAGCTTCTCTTTCTCCAAGTCTATAGTCTCCGCTTCCTCCGGGTATTTGCTAGCCGGTCCTCGAATCGTTTCGGTGGTTTTGTCCGGTTGAAACGAATCCGCGCTAAGTAGACTACCGAGACCAACTGACATGGATGTTGGTAACAAACGTCGTTCTCTTCGTCGACAGAACCGCCACCGCTCGACAGAACACAGAACAACACTGATCTTTAGTCTTCGAAGGTCTCGATTTTATACTATATCGGAGCCGGTTTGAAAACGAAGTGAAACAGGAGATTGCCTCGGTAGACGGCATTGCACACTTTCATGCTTTCATCGGCGATCTTGATTTCCCAGACTCGATTTTTCGCCGGTATCATAGAAACCCATCTGGGGGGATAGATCGCGAATGTTTTCGCATCTTGAATCGATCGACTTTTCATCGCGAATGGATAGTTTATCGTCGAAATTACGTTTTGCGTCGTTTCACCGACGAGACTGTAGTCTACGAAGTCGGCTAGCACGAACAGCGTGTTATACCGTTCCATAGGTTGTGGAAATGCGGTAGAACTGACTCCGCTTTCGAAGATCTCTGTGTACGAGAACACGGTCCTCTCGTCGAATCCGAGCTTTTTGGCTAGAGTTTTGCTCAAGTGTAGGAACAGGTACGGGCGTTCGGCCAACGGCGCGTGCTTCGTGCTTTTACCGATTCTGACCACGTTTTGATCTTTATCATAGGTGATCGATAAGACTTTTCCATCCTGATCGAAGATTTTGAAGAAGTCCGACGTTTCAAACACATTTTTCACTCGGTCCACCAACTCTATCGTAGAGGTTATGACAGTCGGTTTGAAATAGTAGATCGCGCTACGTCTAGTTTTTCTATTGTAAACAGCCAGCACGCAATCGTCGGTCGTTGAGACGTAGTTGGTAGGAATAGTAACGCTTTCACAATACACCATCCATCCATTGTCTCGATATTCGTTAAGCCTATCCATCAATCGGGAGGGAGGGTAGTAGCGCCAGTGGAGAGAGCCGCCGGCGGCGGCGTCGGCGTTGTCCGAGACCGATTCCAAGTCTCTGGTGGATAAGTAGAGATGCGTTTCGTAGACCATATCGCCGGACAATGATGTCAGTTCGAAGCTAGTGCAGCGTTTTATAGTCCAGAAATATTATGACGCAGCTGTAACATTTTTTCGGGAAACGTGCCCGGTAGTAGGGCGGCCGAGACCGGTTCTTCTAGCAGATAGCTGGGACGAGGCTCTCCGGGCACTACGGCGCGCACTCTGTACACATTAGTCGACCAACGAGGCAAGTTGATTTTTTGAAAGAGGTTCTCTTTCGTCAACAATGTTCTAACCGCGTCACCGACTTCGAATCTCGGTCTAGCACCGTAGTCTGATGGAAGTCGATGAAATCTGCGATCCAAAATTTCGCTCAAAACCAGTCCGACGTTATGAGGTCCGATGGTGACCGGAGCTCTATCTCCGATAGCCGAATGCGGAGTGTTGTTGTAGATTCGGAGAGCGGTTTTTACCGCCTCCCAACCATTTTTCACGGTATTCGAAGTCAGCACGCGACCCAGTATAGAGCGTAACGTTCTAATTAGACTTTCGGCTAGCGCCGTTTTGGACGGGTTATAGGGTGAGGCGTAGATCGGTTTAATCCCTCTCTCGGCTAAAACTAGTCTAGTCTCCTTGGCCACGAATTCTCGACCGCGATCGGTGAAACAGGCTCTAGTTCGAAATTGAAATTCTTCATCGACTATTCTAGCCAAAGCTCTGGATACATTTTTGCCAGAAAGCGATCGAAGCGGGGCCACTGCCGCCAGCTTGCTGAACGCGTCCATAACCACTAGCGCGTAGGGAAACTGCGATTTCGTTCCGACGCCCAGGTACCAAACGTCGGCCGCGACCATTTGACCCGGGGCGGAGACTAGTATGGAACGATCGAAAATCGGTTGTTTCGGCGCTCGTTTGTGACGACTGTAGCTCGGTTGAGTAGAGAGAAATTTCTTCACATCCTCCAGTTTAACGCTGGAATCGCGCTTTTTCGCCTCCGCCCACAGTTTTACCGGCGTCGTAAACCCGACGGTCTTGTCCGTCCACAATCGGGAGAGTAGGCGGTGAACGCGAGCGTGCATAACTACACTACTCTACTACAGTATACTGTCACTGATAAAACAACGACTATTTATAGGTGATGGATAAAGAGCTACTCCTAATCAAAAGTATCTCCTATGTCCGCGAGTTTTTGGAAAAGATCTTCCAAGACCGTTTTCACCAATGTCCATCTCTGTTCGAAAATGTTCTGTCAAAGCACATCGATGAAAAATTGCGCCAGTTTTTCGATGATATAAGCGATCGACGTTTCGCGACATTCTGCCAGTGTATCGGTTGGAACAGATGGACTGGAGAGGGAGAGGACACTTTTCTCGATGCTACGACATCCGCGCTAAACGTCGGTGGCTGGCACAGAGTGAGGAGACCGATTCTAAAGGATTCATCCAAAATTTACGATGATCTCCTCCTTCGGTGGAGGTCTAGTTTACCCACAATGGCTCCGATCCGATACAAACCGCGTCGCGAGGCGCGCGCGAGGGAACTCGTGGGCGCGCTGACCAGACAACTCGTAGCCCACAATTTCGGTCTCACAACGTTGGCTCCTGCTCATTGCAAGCCGTATTGGATCAGTTCGAATGAAATGCTGAACTTTTTTGAAAAAACTGATTCGATTTTCAACAAAATGACCGAGTTGGATAAACGCTACTTCACCAAACTGGCGGATGAAATGAAAGTGCTACCGGTGGAGTTAGTGGAGATTAACGCGGATGATCTACCTTTCCACTGGCCCGACCCGTTCCATCTCACCAGCGTCATCGATTCTCAGAAAAGTTTCGATAGAACTTTCGAGCTGTTGGAACCGTACTACTGTCAGTTCCTGAAAACCGAAATCGATTTCGAACTTTGTCTGATCTATTTGTTCCAGTTCGATGAGCCGAGTGCATTTTATCGACGACTACTGGGTTAGTCCCATCAGTGTTCGATTTTGCTATGATGGCAAACGGTGGCTACGGAGGTCGGAGTAGTTTTGGAACGATGGTGGAGGGAGATCGCATCGACGTTAGCCTATACTGCGTTGGTTTTGCTGATTTTAGGAAATGGTAGCGGTCAACCGTGATCTATGAGAACGACGACGTGCGTTATCAAAGCTATGGAAGAATTGGCCTACAAACATTGTCCCGACTATCTACTGCTCTACCACTCTCACAGCGGCAACGGCGATAAGAGTATACTGGGAAGAAACAGAGCTACTGGAGTTTAAAACGACGATGAAATATTTGTTAGATCCGAATGGGGCGTTTGCTCT